>JASDQU010437199.1:22642-37995 GCA_032191745.1 Picea mariana | reverse complement strand
ATCATATAAAGAAAATGAGTTTTTTACCCTGCATGGGTTTCCTCGGGAAATATTTGTCTTTGTGTTTCTCATATATGTGAATGATGTTGAAAGTGCCATTGTTTATCTCCTTGCATTATTGTGATCATCATTTAGTGTCTCTACAAAGATTTTAAAAGAACTATAATTGTTTAAGCACGGTAACAACTGATTCACCCCCCCCCCTCTCAGTTGTCCAACAAACCTTGTAATAAAAACCTCTCTCATATTTTAAAAATGTTTCACACATTGGGATATTCAAAGGAATATTTGAGCCTTATTTTTCATTTTTCATGATTTCCTGTCCGAGACATATTTTTGCAACACGTATTCCAACCAGAAGGAGATGAATTTCAAGAAACCAAGAGAGGCTTTTCTTCACAAAGAGCTTGCCTACAAAAGAATCTCTTAGCTTTTAAAACTGTAATGGTATTTAGGAGACATGATGTCATATTTAACGACTATTTTCCCAGTTTGTTGCTCAATCCGCTGCGTCTTTTTCTGTAGGTTACTGTTTCATAGAAGACTTGTTGTGAAAGGGTGATAGAGTGTCCAAAATTTCACATGATGAATCATCACAATGATATGGTCTAATTTTGATCA
Organism: Picea mariana; assembly: GCA_032191745.1. Taxonomy (NCBI): domain Eukaryota; kingdom Viridiplantae; phylum Streptophyta; class Pinopsida; order Pinales; family Pinaceae; genus Picea; species Picea mariana. The sequence goes on along the minus strand of JASDQU010437199.1, from coordinate 37,374 downwards.
TTATCAATGATTGTAAAGAATATTTTGGTTACGATTATGATTTGGAAAAGTCAGGTTGTATATTTTTAGTAAATCCTTTGAAGTTATTGTTCTCTTTCAAAGCAATCAGATCCATGATTCTAGGAGGGAGTTGTTTGACCCTAGAAACCAAGGATGAAGTTAGTTTTCTATATATGGGATCATTTTCATGTAAACATGGTTGGTTGGAAAAATAGTGTAGACAACGACTATTGAATTTAGCTTTTGAATTTGACTGAAACTTAATGCAAAGGTCTTGAAGATTTGACGAAAATATTCTAACTATAGCAGTCTGATGTATTGTACTCTCTCTTTGCGTACATGATTTCCCATGTTCTTTATATTCATATCTATTTTTGTCTAAATCAGAATGTGATTTCAAATCTAGAATTCACTGCGCGGTGCTCTAGATTTTGCACCATTTAGATGACTATGTTTCTTCTAAGTGAACTCTGAATTCATCCCTAGCGGTGCTCCAAGTTGCTTCATGTGTTTTTCTCTCGCCATACACAACAATTTTTAATTGAAAGAATGTTTCTTATGTAGCCTTTATCGTTTTTACAATTTGACTCCATTTCCCAATGTTTATTTCTCTCTTTCTTGTCCTACCATCCCTTTTAAAACAAAAATAAACTTTTCCTATTGCATAATCTGACCTCTATGCATTTATTCATGAAATATTTGAGTTATTACCAGTCATTAGACATATGAGAGAGCCCTCTCTGGTTGTATAGGTCAAAATACAATCTAAAGTTGGTTTCTAGGTTACCTTGGCCTTTCTTTGATACATCCCAAAGAAATTACAGAGTGATAACAATACCAATTCAATTAAATATATGCTCTACATATAAAACAAAAACAACAACGACACTTCATACACAGAATCATTAACAAATATTCCATAATAGAAAATAGACAATTACACACACCTTATTTAAAATAACACATAAGAGACACTTATATTTTATTAATTAAACACCTACTGTAGGAATAACTTCCATGTTCCTCCCAGGCATAGACCACACTTCTCATAATCTCAAGAGTGGATCACCCCCAAGTTGGGGATAAACTATACTAGGGAAATAGAACTCCCAATAAAATCTAAGTTTTGTTAATCAATAACAATTCTCATATTCAGGTGCCAACTTTAGTAGCCATCCTACAGTCTCTCATCCCCCACATGCCTATCCCACCCCAGGAAGTGTGTCGCTTCACTTCTCAACAATACTTTAGATACCCCACTTCCCTTATGGGGATTCAACAACATGTTGGAAAGGGAGCCTCAGAGCCCTATGGCTACAAATTGGCACCTTGGGAATTAATTCCCAACAATTCTCTCACCTAGAGAGAATGCTCACGGGTCTGACAACCCACCTCTTTGACCATGGGTCTGACAACTCACCTCTTCAACATGCATGATTGAAAACCTGCTTCTTCAGTCTGGTTCTACCAAAAAATGTTCCATGTCTTTCACAACACAATTACAACTACACAATATGACCATCGGGTATGTAGGATGGAAATCATGGAGTAATCATCCCATAATTATGGGAAATACACTCAATCTCCCTCTTATATATGTATGTTTCTTTTATGACACATGGCACTCAAGGTGTCCCCTTCTCCCCATTTTATAAAATTTAGGATATATTCGTATCCATACTTTGGCTTTAAGGAATATTTATATAATATTCCATTGGAATTAATCTCCCTTAGCTTATCCATTTCCTAGAATCTTAGCCCCCCTTTCCCTTTCTAGTGGAGCTTATCCACCCCATATCTTTTGTTGGTTTGTTATGCAACAATGGTGTACTTTTATTAATATATGAGTATGATTACGAATTACAATAATAGGCTCATTGGCCTTTAGCATCTAGGTTCTCTAGCCTAATAATCACATAAGCATTCTAGCCTATAGTAACCTAACTTACCAGCCTATAAAACATATTTACATTTACAACTGGGGATCGACCTGGGGTATTACACATGGTCAAATGGAAGCACCTATAACATCATTATTAATGAAGGAAGTACTTTCTTAGACTGAAGCAACAACCTAAGCTTTCAAAAATATTAAGGAGGCTATGTGGACAAATCTTGTCCTTGTCACACCTAACTTTACAAAAAAACTTATTATGGAGTGTGATGCTTGAGGCCATATAATTGGTGTCATTTTAGTGCAATAAGGCAGGCCCGTTTCCTTTGAAACCATCCAAATTAAAGGGCTTAATCAACAATATATTTTTGGCTAATTAAAAGTTTTGTTATGCATTTGGTTAGTTTCCTAACTTCATTTTCCCTTACTCAACCATATCTAAACAACTAGATATGGCCTAAATAGATCATTTGGTCCAAGGAGAAAGGTAGTTATTAAGTGTATGTCAAAGAAAAAAAATTATTGTCTACTCCCCATCATGTCGGAAATCCCATAAACCTCCTTGATCTGTTGGTTCTTGATCTAGAAACCCTTGTTTCTAGTCCATCTTTCAACACCTCTCTATCTGACTATGAGTCTCCTTGAATACTCATTGATTTTATTAGTGAATCAAAGGTTGAGACCTCATTATAGAATAATCCTGGGTGGAGGGATCCATATTCCTTTTTACAGAGCAACATTTCTTCAGTACAGGTAACTAATTAGTTTGCAAACTACTCATATTAATAAGACTCTCATTCCTTCGAAATGGAATTTTCCCAATGTTTAATTTATAATTATTTAACATATGTTATCTATAACACTAGTTGCATTGAATTTATTTCATATTTGATCAAACTAACGAGTTAGTTATTAGTATAAATACCCTTTTCTCATAGACTTGTATGCTCAAGTTTTGCAGGTTGTAAAGGAAGCTATCAGGAAGGAGTGAAAGGGCTCTTGAATTTGGATCTACACCAAACATAGGAATTCTAGTAAGTTTACCTTTCTCCATCCTATGAAAGTTAGTTATTTCATTTGAATTAGTTATAGAATATTTGCTATTTTAATTTGTTTGTCTTTTATAGTTATTGTTTTGTTTTAGTTATCTTACGATTGTAGGGGACTTTCCACACAAAATGAAGTGGACACCGTACTAGATATTTTTCCCTAGTGGGCCTACTTATGGGATTTTTGCTTTGTTTGCTTGATTTCATTCTTTTTCTTTTGTTTATGATTTCTTTCTAGCACTTAGATTATAAACTTTTAATTGTTTGAGTCTTTCCTTACTAAATCTTGTTTCTTTCTCTTTATTTCCTTTTTGTAATTTTTTGAGGCACATACATGTTTTTCAATTATAACAATAATGTACATACACAACCTATAGTTAAGACAATTAAGTAGATATATGGGTTTGCTTTAGAAAATATGCATACATCTCTGTAGAAGAGGGTTTTTTCAACCTTTTTCTATTTACAGAATTTTTGGTTTGGGTGTTTAGAGTCTCTCCTAGAATTTTGGGGCTATGTTAGGTTGTTGTCTAGGTTCATAAGTTATTTAGTTAGATTTTTTTATAAAAGAAAAATATTTTTTTTTTCATTTCTTTGTTGATCATTTTAAAGTTTATAGAGGAAGTTTAGGAAGTTATTTTCCATATTCTTTCTTGCCTCAGGTAGCCTTTCTTGTTGTCCTTGAAAAGTTTTTAGAAAGTATACTTTTATATTCCTTTTCAATCCTTGTCACTTTTTCGCTGAAAAATAAAACTTTTTGAAGTGTGCCTTCTATTTTTTTAGTGTTTTTGGTTTCAAAATACATTTTTTGTTCTTGAAAGGCTTCTATTTTTTAAGAGTTAGTTATGGTTTCAATGAAAAGGATAGTGTAGTTTCTTTCCAGTTGCTTTGCATTTCAAAAAGAAAAAATGCATCGGTAGTGCATGCCTTCAGAAAGAAAATTCTTAACTTTTTCATATTATTGAAAATAATATATTTTTCTCCTTTTTATGAAGCATGTTTCACTCATTTTCAGTGAAGAACAAGAATATTACATATCATGTTCTTATAAGTGTCTTGAGTTTTTGTCGAGCCTTAAAAAAAAACATCTAGTTTCATCTGTTTCCTTTGTGAGTAAACAACAACCTCTTAAAATGAATGCTTAATTAAAATAAAATAGACTTTTTATTTTCTAGGGTGAAAAAAATAGTTTAAGTTGGGGCCTTGGACTAGGTTGGAGAGTTAACTCTCCAAGGTCGTAAAAAACAACGTAGGATTATGATATAGGGAGCACTAAAATCTAACTATCCTATAGGTATGGCTCGGATCCTCCTCTAACATAGGAGTTACAGATGAGATCACGTGAGGAGGAGTTGAGGATATAACCCCTACGAAGCTTGACTAAATGAAGAAAAGAGACTATATTTTTGTGATTTTACTAGTGCCCATACCTCCTTGAGAGGCAACACTTTAGAATCTTTGGGATTTGGTACGCTTCCCATATATTTGATCCAATGTTTTACTATACCCCCAAACATTGAATGCGATTTTGTATCCTTAATAGTCATTCCTAGGTTTCTTAGAGGTGATTGTGGGGGGTTTCCCATGGTACCTAGTGTAAATGTGGCATCACACTTCTCAGTACCCCTGGAGGGTTCCCCGTGAAGTCTGGGTATTGAAGCTAAGAAGGGTTGGTTATGGATGCCAGGGAAGCTTCCTCTCACTCCTTCATTCATTTGTTCACAAGACTTAATCAACACGTGCCTTCAGTCGAAAGGTCCTTCCCTAACTTCATTACTACTACGATATCGAGGCCTAATCCACTTTATCTCGAAAATTAGTGAAGTTATTTGTGATTGTTGTTTCCATAGTATTTTTCTAGTGGTGTGATCTACTTACATAGCCAAATTAGGTAAGTTTGTTGGTAGTCACCTTGAGTCTTTGATTTAAAGTGTTTGATCAACTGCCTTGTCGATCTAGGATAATTCATGCTCTTTCACCTATGGAATCGAATTTTCCACCACCTCCTTTGAGGCATCAAATTAATCAAACCAACACTTCCATAATGGATGGTCCCATTAACATAATATATATATAGAATCCACATAAAAAAAATATTCTATGCCATAGGTCACACGAATATCGAATCTCAAAGCTGAAGGCTTCAGTTGTCCTTTTAACCCTCTGTTGACTAGATCCCATGATCCAGGTTTCTTGCAAATTCAAGATTCCAGATTAGATTAGAATGATATTCTCCCTCTTCGGTGGACCATCATGGAAGGAACTTTATAATTTTCTTGGTTGGGGGCCCCTATAACCCCCACTTTGACAATATTGGTAGGAGGAATTTTACCTCATTTCATGTCTAACCAAACTACTAGTGTGGTTCAATCCATGGTAACCATGTCAATCGATATCTCTTCACCATTTATAGTCAGGACTTGGCTCCACTCATCCCTTTATTTTAGCCTCCTCATCACCCTTCATGTATAAATATTTCTCATTTGGAATGTTTTCAATCGACATGAAAAACATGTTGGGTGGTTCCAAGTCAATTCCCCAAATTACTAATGTTTGTGTCATGAGTTTTTCAACTCCCCTCCAATATTTTCCTTAGGGTGGAGGAAACATTCCTACTTATCTCCCCTCACTCGGGAGTGGATCTTATCCATCATATATTCCTAATCCCTTCATAGGATGGGGCAGTCCTATGGCTAGAAGATTCCAATCCCCTAGCATGATGTCTCCCTCTAACCCTTTCAAATTATTTGGTGGGTTTGGCAGAAATCCCTTTCCCTCATCTGGAATGTCAACAAGGGTAAAACCCTTCCAAGTACAATGGAATCCATTGCAAGGTCCATACTCCTTGAAAAGGATGTCATCATGGGGAAACCCCTTTCTCAGTCAGAGCTACTCAATGCAAGGTGATTTCCCTTCTCAAGGGATGTAAGCAGTGTATAACCATGATTTTCTTAAAGGAACCAAATGGGTGGAGTTTTTCCTTCATATAACAAAGGTAATAAAGTATTTACTAAAAAAGTTAGCCCATATGTGAGCTTTTCTTGGCAACCTCATGCTAGTAACAATACGGTTTATCCTTTTTTTATGGGTGCTCAACCTGGGAGCTCCAAACTGGCTAGATGGAATTCTATGCCACTACTGAGACTACCTTTTCTAGAAACATTAAACTTGTTAGATCTGTCAAAATTGATGAACGATTTGGTTTTCCATGATCCAAACTAGCCTATGGTCCCCACCAAGTTTCATTCGGACATTATGAAATTCAAATCTAAATCTGGTGAAGATCTGGGTGACCATGTGATGAAGTTTCATTTATGGTGTTCATCTAATTCTTTGAATTATTATTCCGTCCAATTCTGTCTCTTCCATCACACTCTTATGATATTTATAGTGAAAGGGTACATTGAACTTGATGGTGCAACATTTCACACTTTTCATGACCTAGCCTTGGTCTTTATTATCCACTTCTATATTCCTATCCTGTACGATGTCTCCACTGATATCATGTCTACGCATAAGTAGGATAATTCCACTCACATACTAGATCATATCTAGGAGTGGTAGAGGAAGAAGAATCTTATCAAAGCTAAGGTCTCTCCTGATTTCTTGTTGTAATGGTTCCTTAAGTTCTTGTTACCTTACATATGCAATGACGTATCGACATTAGGGGTATCCTCTAAGGAGGAGGTCATTTTTAGGGCCCAACCGTTTGATTTAATCTACTCACAATATGGGATCCTTTACAAAATAATACCATATGCATCGCAACCTAGTTTCAATACTTCAAAAGTGAAGTCTAGACCAACATGTCGACGAAATTGTTGGTTCCAAAAAGATCATTGTTTTAGATGTGGTTACAAACCAAATGCAACAGATGATAATTCATCCATATATAGTTGTGCAAGATATGGATTTGCCTATTTCCACCATTCATTTGTCATATTTTCACATTGTACAATCAATAGCCCCAAAGTGTACCCAACAACCTGAAGGGAAGAATAAAAAGGGTAAGGACAAGAAGGGAGGTGGAAATAATAATAAGAATACTAAATATGATGCAAATCCTATAGGGGATAAGAAGGATAAGAAGAAGGTAAAATTCCCTTGCAAGATTTGTAGTGAATATCACCTTACCCATTAGTTTCCAAAGATATAAGAGGCTCAAGGGATATTAGCGGAGTAATAACATGTTGTGCTAAAGAACCCTTTCCCAGTTTCAGAATACTGAGGGGGGGGGGTGTGAATAAGTATTATGCAATTTTTTCCACTTTTAATGAGAATATGTAAACACTAACTCATGAACAATTTATCACTTATGATTTCATTCAAGAAATTATGAGAAATACCATTCAACAAAACATAACCATAGATGCAAAGTACACACAAATTTTATGTGCAAACCAAAATAGGATAAAACCACTGAATTATTTCTTATATTTCAAAATATTTCATTCATAGGAAGCACCAAATCGAAGGACGCTCCAACACCTTGTTTACATGCTCCAACCTGAAGGAAGCTACAACTCCCTGAATTTTACAGATCCAACTTGAAGGAGGATACAACCCCCTGATTTATAGGATCCAACCTGAAGGAAGATCCAAATCCTTTTATTTTCTGTCTCCAAATAACAGTAGGATACAATCCCCTTTCCTTTCCCCATCCTTCCACCCTGAAATATAAATGTAGACTCAACCTATCATTACCACAGTCATTGTCACTACCACTATCTCTATCACTATCAGTTTCTCTATCACTATCACTATCATTGTCACTGCCATTTTCACTATCACTTTCACATATTGATACATCATCGTCATCAACCGGATCCACACATGTATATCAATTATAAACATCAAAATATATGTCAAACATCAAGTATCAAAAGCATGTGCCAAAGTTTACCTTAAGCATGTACCATATCCTCCATGAACCATGTACCATAAAATATGCCTCAAGTATGTGTCATCACATCCAAAACCATATACCAAGTATATGCCTCAAATATGTTCCAATATCACAAAGATGTGTCTCTAACAATGAACCATAACATCCACAAACCAAGTACCAAGGATATGTCTCAAGCATGTATCAATATCATCAACACATGAACCTCAACCATATGACAACATGTACCAAAAGGCCTCCAAGACATTCCTTAAGCATGTGCCAAATCATCCATAATAAAATCCTCAAAAATAGATAAAAACACACCTTTATTCATGAAGAAAAACAGTTGCACATCATTATAGACCAATATACCAACCTAGTGCATATCAACTTCAACAAACACAAGATATAATCTTCATTATATTTTACCTTAGACTTGTTGGAAAGAGGCTAGTCATCTAGCGGGGCCTCGTGTGATGAGCCTTAGTCAACCAGGGGTTCCTCATAGGAGGCCCTAAACTTGACCCTTGGGGGTCAGCTAAATTAGGGTTTTTCATAAACCCTTTTCTCTCATCTATGGCTCTAAAACCCTCACCCTTTATTCACTACTTCATATTGGCCTCCTCATATTTGATACCTCAGATTCACTAAGAGATCACTTGATAGATAGATATTCAATGAAATTGTGTTTATAATGAGAGGATTATTGAGGTGTATTTATACTTTTCAACCCAAATCCTTTACTTGTATTTAGGGCCAACCTGTAACTTTTAGTTGCAACAAAATTTCTCCTTTAATTAATTTTGGCCTGACTTGTAACTTCTTTTTGTAACTTTTTGGGGGCTTCTTAACCATTTCTTCGAGGCTTCAACTTCAAGAGGGAATAACCTCTCAACCATGAGGAACCACATGGTGTACCATGTACCATTGGAAATGACATGATGAGAACTATCCATCTATGAGGGTTTGCATGTACTTGTAATGTTCTTCAACCTCTTTTTTCTTAGTCAACTTCGGCCTTCATGACTACACCTCTAGGATTCTTGTAGACTTCTTCAAAGAATATCCCCATGAGGGCCATTCTCAAATATACTACATAAGGGGACCACTTTGGAGACTTATTCAATTATACCCATTACTTCTAAAGGCTTCCAGACTTCTTCTAAAGTTGACATCAATGACAACCAATTTTCCAACAATCTCTACCTTTGCAATTCATGGAAACACTCATGATCCCATTGTCATCATGCGTTCCCATTTTTTTCTTTCTTTTGTTATTTCTCTCCCCCTTTGACATCAATGTTAAAGGGTAACTCCCATAGATAGTATACCTTCTTCTAGAAATCTATTTCCCAATCTTCAATGTTCATGCTTCTGAACATTCTTTCTTGCTCTTGTTCTTTCTCTCCTCCAGTGATTTTTGTCCATTGGTGCCTCCTGATGATGTAAACCACTAACATATACAAAAATCATTCATATTAAGGTTCCTTCATTTACTTATCTGACATCAATAATATAATCATTCAACAATCTTATCTTCATAGTTTAACTCTTACTGATGCTTTCTCTTCTCATATCTTCTTTGCAAAATGACATGTAGATCATTGTGTAGTAGAAAATACTCCATGTTTCTATCGAAGATACTCAAATTTATCTCTTGGGAGAGGTTTGTTTAAGATATCTGCAATCCGTTCCTTTGTCCCAATGTACTCCAACTAGATATGATTTTACTTAACTTGTTCCCGTAGAAAGTGAAACTTGGTCGAAATATGTTTGGTCTTGGAATGCATCACTGGATTCTTGGAGATACTTATAGCATTGGTATTGTCACAAAGTATAGAGCTAGGCTCATCATATTTTACTTGTATGTATTGCAATCTTTTATCCATGGAGAGAACCTGAGTACAACAAGTTGTTGTTGTAATATATTTTTCTTCTACTGTAGACAATGATACTGAGGATTGCTTCTTACTTAAACAAGATACTAGAAAATCACCCAAGTAGAAGGATTCTCCACTAGTACTTCTTCCATCATCAGTGCTTCCTTCCCAATATGCATCTTCGTAGGTGACCATAGTCAACTCCTTTCGTTTTGGATACCACAATCCAAACTCTATTATTCCTTTAATATATATGCAGATTATTTTTACTGTCAGAACTTGAGTTTCCTTCAGTTTTGCTTGAAATATGGAAACCTGTCCAACTTCTTGCATTAAATAATGTCTCGAGTCTATCACATAGAGTAAGCTTCCAATAATCAATCTATATAGTAGATGATTTTCTTCCTTAGATTCATCATCTTTACTCAACTTGTAACTAGTCACCATAGGAGTACTTAGGGGTTTGCAATATTCCATTCCAAACTTTTTCAACATTTCTTTGATGTACTTGGTTTGGGACATGAAAATACCATCATCCAACTGAGATATCTGAAGTCCAAAAAATAAATTTAATTTACCAAGTAATGAAATTTCAAACTCATTTTGCATGTCTTGGGAAAATTTCTAACTCATCCTGTCATCATCACTTCCAAAGATAATGTCAGCCACATATACTTCAATTATGAGTATTGTTACACATTATTTTCATCACCCTTATGAACGTTAATGATGTACACCTATCCTTTGTCTTTAGAAGGATCAATTTCCTTAATCCCTAAAGAAGAATGAAGATGAAATTTCCCAGAGAGATGAAATTATCTTTTCCTTTTTTAAAAACCTTGTAAAGAAGGATCATTGCACCTTGATGAGTGTTAAGGGTGTGAAGATCTAGGATCGATGCATGTTTCACCATAGTGTCATACAACGTTGTTGCAAGTTTCTAAGTGTTAAGGTTGTGACAATTGTTTGTACAAAGGAAAGAGAGAATCTTATTTATGCTTCTAGTATAGAACATTTGAGGGTGAGGTGGCCTCTGATCGGTTTGGATGTCAGTTGTATTCCTGATCTCATAGGATAATACTAACCTCCTCACCCTATCATTTTGATATTATAAAAGGAGAGAATTTCTCATGGGAAAGCTAGTTTTTGGAGATTGGTTAGCTTGGAGAATATCTTTCTAGGTGAGATTTTGGATTGGCTTCACTTTGTCAAGCTGCGATCATACGTAGCTATCATATTTAGAGTCTCAGAACTTGTTGGAGAATAAGTGTGTGGGTAGAAAGGAACTGTTGGAAGGAACCTGACAACATCAAGCCATCTGGTTGTATATTTCTTCCACATTCTTTAATACATATATACTTTTTCTTTCCTATATGAATTCTATTTGTCCATATTGTATGATTCCCTGATCATGTACGTAGTTTCATATCGAATAGACTTTGTTATTATTGCCTTTGTTATCTTGTGTTTCTTTGCACATACTTCTCCATAAGCCTTATGATAAAGTTGGGATCACATTGGAGAGGTTAGTTCTACAACATTTAAAAGGTATGTTTTGGATCCTCTTCTTATTTGATATTTGAAATCTAAGGAAAGTTCAGTGTATTGTTTGTTTTGTTCTAGTTTCAGGGTGAAAATAGGGAAATCTGTTTATGTCCGCACTTACCGATTTTTCCTGAAACAAAATTGGCCACCATTCTCGGGATCGGTTTAATTTCCTCGTAGTCTTGCTTTCTTGATTTGATTTTCTGGGTTCTGTTATCTAAGTCACCGGGATATCCATATTGACTCTCAGACTATTTAATTTCACTGGAAAACCTTCTTTCTTTTTATTTTTATTTTCATTTTTCCCTTGATCGACGCACCCTCCTTTGAGAGACAATGTGACATCGTCGCACTGTGGTCTTCTGTGACCTGCGACGATCTAGGAACAATGCACCCTGCCTTGAGAGATAGTGTGATATTGTTGCATTATGGTCTTCTATGACCTGCGAAGATATAGGATCGACACATTCTACCTTGAGAGATAGTTCGACATTGTCAAACTGTGGTCTTCTATGGCCTGCGACGATTGTGTGAAAAATTATTTTTTGTTGGTTTCTCCTTGCCTAGATATTAGATAAGTGTTTGGGGTGATTTGTTGGGTCTGATTAAAGTATGCTTGACATCATCTTTGAATATTCTTTTAGCCATCTTTTCTTTGTGTTAGCTTGTTTTCTTTTGAAAGATTAGATATCTTGCTTTGACTGTCTTTTAGTTACAAAAGATTTTTTTTCTTTAGAATTGTTTAGTGAAAGAACACTTCTTTTTCTGAATAGCTTGTTTTAAAAGAAAAAAAAAATTGGATTTCTTTATTTTAAAGAGATTTTTTATTTCTTTTAGCTATCTTTGAAATAAAAAATATTAATTTCTTTCTTTGCATTAGATTGAAGGGAATTTTGTTACATATTATTTCTGTCACCCTCGTGAGCAATGGTGATATGTGTATCACCTATTAGAAGAAATATCATTTTCCTCATGAAGGATATTGCAGAAATAAAACTTTCTCTAAGAGATGGAATCATCCTTTCCTTATTGTAAAACCCTATAAAGAAGGATCATCGCACATTTATCAGTGTTAAGAGTGTGATGATTCCAAATCGTCGTAGTATGCACCATAGTGGTCTACGAAATCATCATAGGTTTCTCAGTGTTGAGGGTTCAATGATGTTTAAACAAAGGAAAACGAGGAATTTCTTGAATGTTCTAGAATGGAATCTTTGAAAGGATGAGGCAGCCTCCAATCGGTTTGGATCTCACTCGCTTCTATGATTTAGTGGGATCATCCTAATCCCTTCATCGATCCTTATTCACTCTATATAAGGAGGGATCTCTCATGAGAAGAGTGAGGTTGGATTACGTATGAAGAATTCTGATGAAGATTGTGCTTGTGATAGCTTTTCTTTAGCTTTCCAAGTCGGGTTGTGCATACTCTTCATCAAAATCATTAGAGAAAAGTTGTGCGTGTGTTGAGGGAAAGGTCCATCAAAAGGGACCTTGAAACATCAAGGAACAGGTTGTATTCCCCATTTTAATCAATATAATACAATAATGCATTTCTTTCTTATAAAAGTGTCTCCATTTTTATTGCATAACTCATTGATCTTATGCATAGGTATCATTGGAATATATATATATATCTTTTCTCTCTCTTTGTTGGTCTGTGTTTCTCAACAAGTTCAACATCCCACAAACCTTGATATGGAGCAATGACAACACTAGCAAGAATCAAAAAACGTGTAAACAATATGTCATTTATCCCTCATTGGACTAGTATACATTACAATGGAAATCTAAGGAGAAGTTTGTATTTTGTCATGTTTTTTTCTAATTTCTTGTTGAATTTAGGGATATTATTTTGTGTCAGCACTTGTCGATTTGTCTAGTAACTCTCAAACCAAATGAAGTTGATGGAATGATCAATCTCGTCCCTTCATCGGTGAGTCCAGCTGAACAGGTAGTCAATCTAGTCATGTCATTAGTTGCACCAGTTGACAAAGTGGTCAATTTGATCCCATCCTCGATCGATCCCACTCTCTCGTTTGAGATTGAAACCCAAGTGGTCAATCTATTTCCATCCATCGACCCCATTCTCCCCTTGGAGAATGAAACCTAAGTGGCTGATCGGATCCCTTCATCGGTCTATCCTACTCTCTCTTTAGAGAGTAAACCCGATACTACCCATGTTTTTCTCATTGATATAGAATCTACTATGCTTGGGGGCCTTCTTCTTCTCCCATGGAATCCCCTCCAAGTAATGAGGAAATAATTTTTTATCTGGGTGTACTAATTGGACCTTGTATTTCCTCTCACATTACTTTAAAGACTATAGTACAGGTTTGTGGTTGGGACATTCCTTAGAAACTGACAGATGAAGGTGCATCCGTTAGTATTTTTTCCTCTATTGCTTGGAAATCTTTGGGTTTTCCTCAGCTTGTGTTGATTACCCAGAATTAGTTAGATTTTAATAGAAGAACCAGTCACCCTTTAGGGGTCCTTGATCAATTTCCATTAACTTTGGGAGGTAAAAATGTCTTTATTGATGTTATGATAGTCCAAGACCCCATGGATTTCAATTTACTCCTTGGGAGAGATTATGTCTATGCCATGAAAGCTATTGTGTCCACACTTTTTTGTGTGATATGTTTCCCTCGCGATGGAAGAATTGTGACTATTGATCAAATTTCATTCATTGGCCCTAACTTGACCATAAAATCAATGATTTACCTAAGTGGTTCGCATATGCATACTATATGATCCCCGCCATAGGTCAACTATGTGGCATTGTCTCTCATGCCTTCAACTACCAATGAAAATGATCTTCTCACTATAAGCTCATTCTCTTATGAACTAGATCTAGTAGTTGAAATGGTGATCTCTTCGATAGGGATATTAGAGACTAACATCCTTACCCCTATCACGGCCCTCGACATGTGTTCCTTCTATAGTGTGTTGTTGGAAGATTGGTTGTTGTCATTGATGTCAACCCTAGTCATTGGTTTTGGACCGCAAGATTGATGAAGGTATTTGAACATGAAGGACAATGCACATGTAGATAAAACACCCATGGATGGATAGTATACATCATGTTGTTTCCAGTGGTATGTGGCACGTCACATGGTTCCTCATGGCTGAGGAGAAATGAATTTTTGAAGATGACAAAGTGAATTGAAGAAGGAAGTACATGTAGGCCCTGACAATAATTAAAGAAAAGAATTACAAAATAAGAAAGTGTCGGGTCAGCCCTAATGTTAAAAGGAAGTGACATAAATGGTATAAATAAATATCGTTATACATTCATTTAATATAAAAGTCGAATTTCAAAAGAAATCAGAAGTAAAGAAGGCCGGATTTCAAGGGAGGATGAAGTATTTTGGTGATGTGTTCTAAGGTATGTTATTTTCGGGTCATCTTACCATTTTCACTATAATTTTTTTTTCTAGAATGACTCAGATGGTGAAATTTCTATGGTATTGAACAGA
>JASDQU010437198.1:137274-156451 GCA_032191745.1 Picea mariana | reverse complement strand
AAAAGATTTGAATTTCAAATAACTTTAATCTTAAAATGTTTTTCATAATAGTGCATATTTTTGTTTTACAATGATTAACATATTCTAAAATGTTTTTTCATAATAGCGCATATCTTTGTCTTCGTAAATCTAATAATTAAAAACTTGTGTTTTTTTATAAAAAAATTCAAATAAAAAAAAATAGAAATATATACAATTATATACATCCCTGGATTTATTTTTTTGTACTCTAATGGCAGCTTCTCTCTTTCACAAAAAGAAAGACACAACTTCTCTCTTTTCCAAAAAGAAAGACACCCCACTTTCCAAAGCTATCCACTGTCATACGATAACCACACGTTTCCTGGAGGCAGTGGCCAGGCTGGCTGTTCAGGGTTGCTGTTTTTATTGAAGGGAAATCGATGCCTGTGCTCATCGAGCGCTACCCCTGCCACGTACGGATTCCAAGATTGAAGATGTAATGATGATGATGATGGATTCTGGGTATTTTGCCTCTTGTTAGCATTGACGGAGGAGGCTTCATCGCCGTTGAAACCCATCGGCATTGGCACCCAGCCTCTGGGGTTGGAGTTTAGCTTATTCTGCTGCTCGGGGACTACCTGGTGGGAGGATGAAGGCTCCATATAAGAATGGGCCTCGTTGGCATCTGACGTGCCATGGCTTAGAAAGCTCTCCATAAACGGACCCTCATTCTGAAGCAGCCTGAAGGAAGAACCGAATTTGGGCATCGCCAGTTTTTGTTGCACGTCAGCAGGTGACGGCGCTTCCAGCTCGGGGCACGAGAAGACCCTGGCAGGTTGACTCACTTTCTGGTATATCCGGCACAGCACCCAATCGTCTAACTGAAACAACACAAGCTGTAATCAATAAACCGCGCAGCAAAACCCTAAATAATAGAAGTTCGTTATTAACTTAATAAGCGGACAAATTCGAAACTCTAAATTTTTTATCATATTCCTTAAATTTTATTGCTCCCTAGATAACAACATCCATAGGTTAATAAGCGACAAATTCAAAATTATGTAAATTTGTATCATATTTCTCTAATTCTTTTTTCTTTTTTGAGGAGCTTCACGTCCAGTCCCGGAAATCTTGGACCACCCTTGTTAGCTGTCACCAAAACCGACCCAAACCCCTTTACGTGGAAAAACGGTGATGGTAGCCACCATCTCTGTCGACTGCCTTGACTCGCTCTTTTAATGGGAGATCAAGCATTAAACCCCTATGATTTAAACGCTCGAAGGACGTGTAAGCAACTAATTGCAATTAGCTTTGCAACTTATTTTGCGTATTCTCTTGTACAGATTGGAAAATGGGACTTGTTATGGCTTTTCTGGTCTCTTTTTCTCTGTTGCACGGGAACCCATCCCTTAAAAAAAAAAAAAAAAAACTTCCTTCATAGACATTTTTTTTTGGTGTTTTGGGGAGTTGAGGAATCTTCGGAAATGTCTCCCAATTGTGGGGATTTGATTGAGGATTTGAAAATTTGCTAGCTGTTCCAATATGTTTCGTGCAGGTTTCACGAATGTTTTGGACAGATTTCCGGGATGTTTTGAGTAGATTTGAGGAATGTTTTAGATAGATTTGAAGAATTTCAGTTATGTATCTTTATTTTTTACAATTGACATCAATGATTGGACAATACGATCATTTTCTCATCCACCTTTTCTATAATACATTGAATCTAAATCTCTTCTACAAATCTCAATTGAAAACATGGGTTTTCTATGATGGGTTTAGATCTGATTTTCTAGTGATTTAACTATTGTCTTTTTAGCAAGCAAAGCATTTATGTTCAAAAACCAAAAAATGTAACATTGAAAGGGTTGATCCTTGATGCTATTGCTCTTATTTTTCTCATTTTTGGGGTCATCACATATTTTATGTTGGTTTCTAGGTGTCGCTCAAGTCCAATTCTTCCGTTATCCCAATCTCAAACATTATGACAACAATCGGTTTGGAATGGGAACTAAATGTTTGAATAAACTCCTATTCAATCACCTTCTTAATCTAAAATGTGAATCTAATCTCTTTACAAAACTAAACTGTTTTTTAGTGGTTTCAACATAGTCGTAAAAACTTTGCATATCCTATTGAGAAGAGAATGTCTTTTAAGTTTACATTAACATGAAATAGGAGGAAGAAATGTTGCTATAGAGACAATTCTTTGTCTGGTGGACCTTTCATGGATCTTAATGCAAACTGAAAATAGTTACACTTAAAAGTTGCCTAAAGTTAAACTACATTTTGCTCATGTCTAGGGGCCAATAATGGAATTCCACTTGGCCTTTTTAAAATTGACTTAGCTCTTTTAGATTTGGCAAGTGTAAGTGTTGTGGAATTCCAATGTTAGTGAAAAATGCTAAACAAACATTTCCCCTAGGGTTTTCAAATCCCTCAAAGAGTGTCGTAGGATTTTGTAGAACCATTATATTGCCTATCCTGTTAGACTTCTAAGAAATAGTTTGAGTAATAACCCATCATTATAGGTTATATCAACACAAGTTGTATAAAATGTTCCAAGATGGTTTTTTGGGGTCTTCTTCGCCCTTATAAAAGTAAAACTTAGGTAACTCATACCCCATAGGTAATGAAAGGATGGTAATGGTTGGGTGGATTGGAAAATTTCTCATTTCTTCAAAACTAAGATTCTTAATACTTGTTTGAAACTCATCATTTGCTTGGTTAGAAAAGGGACTTGATTTACTAAAAAAATATAATCTATTGTTTGAATTCTAGAAAGATTATGCAACAAAGTATCTTGAGAAGGTTGTGGTTGAGGGGGATTATAGTAAGTTAATCTTTGAGTATTCTACAAAGACACCCTATTCTAAAGTGGTTGAGCAATATGAGTTACAAACCTTGTATATATTGGTTGCATTATCTAATTGATTCAAGTGGGTAATGAGGGAGTTGATCTTGTCATATGAACTTCACAAGCGATCAACATAGTATAACTTATCCTTCTCAGTGACAGATTGGAGGGCAGGGATATAGAAAATAATTAACAACTTTTCATTAGTCTAGTGTCTTTCAATGTAACCCAAAAAACAAGACAAGTGAACAAGTCCCTAACTGCTTTAACCACAAAAAAGAAATAAGATGATAGAGATGGTGAGGGGTGGAGTATTTTCAATTCCAACATTTTCTGTTAAAGAATAGGAAATCATGTAGTGCATGGCTTTCTTAGAAAATGATATGCACAATGTAGAAAAGTAATAAATGTCGTATAGTCTAGGAAATGTACACCCTTCAATTTTTTTTTCTTTAGATCCAATGATGTATATCCTAGCCTATATAACACTTATTACTCTGTTGTGGGGTGCATATTGTTTACTCATTCAATTATTGCATTTGATACATGCCAATGAAAGACAACAAACAATATGCACCCTGTGATAGGGTAATAATTGTTGTATACGATGGGATATGCATTGTTGGATCTAAAAACCTTTAGATCGAATGCACTATTCAAAGAAAGACACTCATTTTTGTCTTGTTGTGCAACACTTTCTCTTCTTTCTCTTCCTTGAGAGAGGAAATTAGTGAGTTCATGTATCTAGTATTTGGTATTTGGTAGGTATTTGTAAGGGATTTGTTTCCTCTTGATTGTTTCTCATTAATTGTGTGTTAAAATCACGTAAAAATGTTGAATGGGTCAAAATTTGGAATAGGTGAATATGATATGGTCCACGTTCCCCACGATTCTATTTATTTCTATTCAATTAATTAAAAAACCTATTACCAATATTGTTCTTAAGCCCTTGGTCACCCCTTGTCATCATCACCGCTCAACCAACTTGGGTGGAAAATAAGTACAAGCCCCAAGAACGCCAACAATACTATGCTTACTAATTACATTACATTACTTACCAAAATCAATGAATGGTGACAATGTGAAGAAAAAGCACCCATAAAATCTTTGGGTCTTCCTTGGCCTATTTGTAGTGGTTGGGAAAGATAAGCTGCAAGACTAAAGGTACCATGTATAGGGGAGACCTTCCCCACCCAGTCGAATGTAGAATCAATCTATTCCTTTCCCTGCCCTCGTCACTCACTCAGAAAAGAAATTAAATCTCTTAACTTCCTTTCCATTATATCAACCCTTACCCCATTATTCCTTATCAATCTCTCTATGAAAGGAATTATTGACCACCAACCCTCCTTTTTCACCTTTCCTTTAGCTATTTCCCCTTGATTTTTGTATTTCATATTGATCTTTGGCTACCATAAGGAACCTATATTTGGCTCTTAAGGTATTGGTGATCACTATACATTCTTTCTACATTAGGCTTCAACCAAATTGGGGGGAGTAAGCAACTACTAGTGAAGTGGATCAGACATAATTTACCACTTAATGAGCTAAACATGCAACTTTATTCCTAGGTAAATGGGTTGTTTCTATTGTAGGAAATTCAGTCATTGCCACTATAGGGTATTTGGTGGGATTTCCTAATGCTACTTTAGCAAAGTGAGCTCCTACTGCAAATTTGGTAGACTTGGTTTCAACTTCTGCTCTACAATTAGGGAAGTGTGATGTTTCTGCTATCATTTTGTCTATTGTTGATACTATATGGGTTCTCTTTATTTCTAACCTTAATTATTCCCATACATTAAACCCTTTTGGAATAAAAAACGTACATTTCTAGGGCCTTGTTATGTCCAACCTAATATTTTCCATGATAGCCAAGGGCATTACATAATGTGAGGTTGCATAGTCATATAGGTATTTGTGGAGATGTAGGTTTTGGTGTTCAAGAGTAATATAGAAATGGAAGGTGATCTCATCACTTCCATCTTGAATGTTTCCTAGAACAATTCTGGGTTCATCATCCTAGAGGTTAACAAAGTCATATTGCAAGGGAATTTCATCTTAGAGAACCATTACATTTGACGTAGATGCTCCCTAATTTCTATTTTGGGAAAATTGAACTCATGTAGGATGGGTGTGTCATTTCTCTTTAACTCTTAGGAACTCACATACATCCCTCCTATAATCAGGTTTTTCGACAACTTCAAAGAAAGGCATGGATTTTGAGTTTTCTCAACTCATGCCTTATATAAAATGGAGGAGGCATCACATGGGATATCTATTTGGATTTGGTATTGGAATTAGGATAAACTAATGTAGCACTTACTATTGTGATGTTAGGACCTTCCCATTAGTTCTAGAAACAAGGGCATCTTTGGGTTGTTCGACCTCCTTGCGTTCCTCCTAGATAGGAATGATAGGCTTATCAAAATTAGAGTCCTTAAATTATTCATCTTTTCTTCAGGTATCAACCCAATTATCTATGTCCCTCCTTACCTTTTCACCTCCTTTACTTTCATCAACCCTTCTAAATTTTTCAGCAGTCACCCTTGGCCTCAAATCATACTTCCTTCATACTTCCTCCATGATGTTATCAGACACCATTTTAATATGAATAAGGGTTTGGTAGATAGAGATAATTGGAAATGAACACAAGATTAGAGGGAGAATTCAATCCTTCCCACCAATATTCATTTTTTTATGGGGATTCAATGGATGTAACAAATTGAGCTTCCTTTACTAGCTATTCATAGTTTCAAGGCCACAATTTTTACTAGGATTGAATGATGGGAAGAACCACATGAGGGAGAGGGAGAACCTCCTTATTACTATAGTTAGACCCATAATAAAGTATTTCAAGCTATGAAATCAAGAAAAATCCCCCCTTCCTCTTTAATTTCTTGATAGATATGGGGGGGCTTTAATGAATGAGTAAGAGAGTGAGTGAAAAAATGAAGCTATTCATTGAGGCTATATGTAATTTAAATATTTATTGTATCTTATTATTTCTCTCAGTTTGATCCACATAAATCCCAGTAATATATAAGCTCATTGGTGAGTAATATATAAGGATCTCGTGCATGTAATGCGCATAAAGTTCCAAAACCAAGCTTCTATAAATATAAATACATCCATAAAAAGGGACTCTAATTTCTCCCGTGCGTAACATCCTTGGTCTTAATCCCGACAAATTATAATGTAATTATGCAAATGTGAATTAGGTTGGTGAGTCGATATGTCTTAGGCTAGAGAGCATGTATTGATCAATATGGATGAGGTTCAAGCTATGTAAATTGTATAATGAATAAATAATAAAAGTAAATTTTTGGTTGCAATATGAGAGGAACGATAAAGATGGGGGGCTATGATTCCACAAGAGAGGGGATAAAAGGGGATCCAAGATGAAACCCAAGTTATTTTCCTAAGTCAATGTCTCATTACAATCTAATCCTTCATTGACTTCTTAGACACTCAATTGTTGAATTCATGTAAGAGGTTAGGTGAGGAAGTCACCTCACTTAGTTAGTGAAAGCATGGGCATGAGTACATTCAACCTTGGGAAGAGTGAGAGTCAAAATGTATGATAGAAATGGAAATTCAAATGGGAAAAGGAGGACAACTTTTACATGCTAATTTTGGGCAACAAGAGGGGAGTGGGGTGTTGAGAAGAGCACCAACTCTATTGTGTAGGAGGAAAACCATTATTGGGTTGTGTTTATGCTAAAATTGTGGCCCATGTGCCAATAAAAATGGGTTGTGTGCCTATGGTGCATTTTCATATTTAGGAAATGGCTCAAGATCCTTGAGAAGGCTATTGTGAGCACTCCTGGAGTAGTTGAGAGTTCTTGGAGTTCCCAACTGTGAGATTCATAGACAAACGAGTGAACTGGATACTTGGAGGGAAGTGGGAAGGCCTTAAGGACTGTAAAGTAGAGAAGGTTATCCCATTTCTTGGGTTATGAAGGTTGACAGGAGAGAGGGATTGGAACTGTTGTTGGAGAAGAACTTGGGTTTTTGGCTACTAGAAGTGGAGAGTGGAAAAATAAGAGGACCAAACCTCCTTGTGGACTCATAGCCTCAGCTTGGGTGTGGCTTGTTATTGAGATAAAATAAATAACCATCATATGGATGGGATGAACGTCCTTCATACACAACCAATTAGTTCATTCATAGAAATATAAGTTTTATGTTGTCTTTTATCATGTTATTTCCACTGTGTAAATGAATGTTGAGTGTTGTGTACTTTTTGTTTGCTTGAATAGTTGCATTCATTGTTTTTATTATTTCTGTAGAAGCATGTGAAAATTATGTTCCCACTACTGTATGTTTAATTTTTATTTCTTGGTGCATTTTAATACATTTTTAGTAGGTAGAGGTTCATTACAATTTGGCATCAAAGAAAATTTCATGTTTTCTAGTAATGGGTACATTACATTGTACCATGCATATTTTTCCTATGAAAGGTATGGGGGTTGAATCAACAAATATATAAGGGAGTGAGGGGCATGAAAGAGAATCATTTCTTTAGATATGTGCATCCATAGAGAGAGAGAGAGAGAGAGAGAGAGAGAGAGAGAGAGAGAATCAATCCCTCCCTCATTGGTGTATAGAAGTCAACCATAGAGAGAGACTCATTGGCATACAATGATTAGGATTTCCTTCCTAAGTAATGATACCCAATAAATTCTATGCCCTATATGTATGCATGATAGAAACAGTTCGCGACTATTTACCTAATACCCTCTCCCAAGAGGCGAGCGACTCAAGTTTCTAAATAAACCATGGATTAATTGGATAATCAAGCAACGAAAGTGCCTAAATAGAGTATGGATTATTTGGTATGAGGACTAAAGAACCTCCATAAACCAATTTGTACCATCATTCCACCAGAATAATCATATATCTAAGTATACAATTCGACCATCAGGGATGTGTGGGTACGTTGCTGGTGAGACACAAACTAAACAACAACACATCAACTTAATACACACAAGCATTATATAAGCTATTTTCTTTTTATTGAATTTACCTATACTACATGATAAATGTGCATGATCCAAATATGTATGGCATAAAATGAGTGCCTAAAGGTAGTGGTTGGTTGGATGCATGCATGAGAAGCACTCACAAGTGCAAGCTTCTTAGTTGTTCCTTGTCTTTTTGAGCAATTGATGAATCACTCATGCCCTTGCTAAGGAAAGAATCACTTCTGTTTTACTAGAAGGATTGATGGAAAGACTAATGGATGCAAAGGTGGTAAAATGTATCATAACACAGTTGTCAAAAGGTAGTGAATATAGTGAACACTGGCTATTACTCACAAATGAAAGCTTACTTATCATTATTATTCAAGGAAAACCATGCCACCTAAAATAATCCATTCATGGTCTATCAAGGGACAAGATTTCACTACTCTGAGTCTAATAAAATACATTTGGGTCTTGCTCCAAATGCCTCTTCCAAGTTTTTTTCCAAATGTCTCCTCTAGGTGTTATGCCAAATACCTTTGGGTCTTGAACCATTAACCTCTTTCCTTACCTTGAAAGAAATAAATTATTATAATCAACTAAAAACGGTTTTAGTTTTTACTTTAAATCCATATGTCTGAAAAAAAATATTTGAAGTTATCATCCCTTAAATATTTCATTTCTTCCACATATTTCTATTTCATTTCCATTCACACAAGGTAGAACATCTAAAATATATTTATAAAATATATATTAAGTAAAATAATATAATAATATTATTAAATATTAAATTAATAATTAGCATGTAAACTATTTGATTTAAAAAGAAACATGATTTATTTATCAAAATTGCAAATTGTAGGGTCTCCCATGACACCCACCGAGTGTGCACGCTCCTTGGGAAACTACGATGACGGACAGATGAAGAGCACAAGGAGGGGAGTGATCAGTTGGGAAAATGAAGACGTTTGGGTGTGGGTAGGAGAACCTTTGGCGCACGATGGTGACATGTGAAAGCAAGGGGTCACACACCTTACTTGCATTAGAACGATTGGAAATGACTTGGGTTTCATTTGGGCAAGGGTTGGGCAACTTGGGAGCATTCCCAAGGAGTGTACTTTCCTACCCTCAACAACATGGGCAGGTCAAAGAGGTTAGAATACCCCATCGACACACCTACAAGGATTCATGACGATTGACACGAAGAACACACAAGGCAAGGGGCACGCGTCCAAGGATGGGGCACGTCGATCTATGAGATGAACGATTGATGGGCGCGTAGGATTTGGATGGGTGCACTGCGTCCACATAAGGGCGTGACGAGTCATTTGACTGTGGGTTTGTGAAGGGGCATGACACACCCAAGAGACATGATGTTTTGAACAAGTAACTCTTGGAGTCCATATAAAAGAAAGGGCACACAACCAAAGGAAGCATGGAGAATTTTTGGCAAGATATTGCGAGAGAAAGTGTGAGGCAAGTCTGCAATAAAAAACTGAGGTAGAGTTTCCAATATGGAAGATAAGTAGACAAGAATTGGAAGTTTTGGGAGGTTTTTGGGAATTCTGAAAACATAGGTCTATGGAGCCATGTTTGAGGCAGAACTAAAATTTGTGCTAGCTTGATGAAAGTATATGGAAATGAAGGAACAACAAGTATGCGGTTGTGGGAACATATGAGGTGCACTGTAGGAAGTTGCGGAGATAGTTGCGATATAAAGTCTTGGTGGGATGGATCTGTTCTTAAGTGTCCTGGTGAGGTGAGGCATACCATTTGACTTTTTCATGCTATAAACCAGGCTAGTAGTGCTCACGTTGTAAGTGTTTTGAAATAAAAAATACTTAGTCGGGTGTTAGGAACAAATTGTGTCACCTACATTGTTTATGTGTTTGTCTTCATTTTTGTTCCCCAATTGTTCTCTTGGATTCTCATGTTCATGGATGCATTATTAATAAGACTAAATGTTATCTTGTGTTAACAATTGTCTAAGTAATAAAGAGTTGCACTAGAGTAGGAGTGTGACTCATCAATATCCTAGAACATAGTATGGGTATGCTCTAGGTGAAGAGGAGTAGTCTAGATGAAGTATTATTGGTGTGCCAAGAAACCAAGTAAGAACCATTGTAGTGTCACACACCCTCAAGAGGTGAACGATTGCAAGATCTTATCAGGTATCATATGGGGTCATGACAAGTGGTATTAGAGAAAACTTTATAAACTGTTTGGTGCTCTTCACCACTACCATAGATGGAACAATGGTGGGAGAGGGGCACACTTGTTTGGAAGAAATTATGTGAACAGGCTTGGTGATGATTCGACGGACCGACCCATTGCAAAAGTAACCTAAGTGAAAACTTGGTGGTGTGTGACGGAGGCTAAGGGAAGAGTCATGGATGAATCTGTGACTTGTGTGCAGACCTGGGCTTACCCCTTGAATAGGGAAATAACAAAGTTTTGTGGGAGGACTGTGCACTTGGGAAAGGCAGACGAACGTAGGATTACTGCAGAACTTTTCACACACCTGAATGCAAATATTGTTGGAAACATAACTTGGTGAATGATTCAACAAGGTGGGTTGTTCCATCTCGGTTGGTTTGAACTCAGTATTATGTGCATACACGGATCAATGGAGAAGTTTGTGAGGGTGAACGAAGCACTTGGATTTGTAGACGAATGCAAGAATCATTGCAAACCTGGGAAAATGTGAAGGAGTTGCAAAAAACTATTGAGAAAACCAAGTAATGAGAGTCAAGTAGCAAAATGGACAATGCAGGTGACAAATCTTGGAAGGTCAAGAGAGACAATGCAAATCAACGATTCGAGAAACTCCAAGAGGCTTTGGAGAATATGGAATAATTTTATGTGGAGATAAAGTCTAAGATCAATAGAATAAAGGAATTGTCGAAGAGGAATGAGAATTTGGCACCGATTGCATTGGGAGCACTTAGGGAGGAGAGAATCCAACATGAAGGTAGCACAACAACACAGAATCAAACCAAACCGATCCTGAAGAAAGCTAGGTTGATCAAGTGTTACCTATGTTCATAAAATAATTTTATGAGGAACTGTTCATTGCAAGGGAAGTTGGCTCCATTGGTTGGGGAGGAGGATCAACCCACACAAAAATTGGAGGAGTCAAAACCCTTGGAAAATCTAGTTCATGTGCCAAAACCAACAAAAAGAGATGAACAAAGTCATGGAAACGTTAGTGGAACACATGCAAGAGTTTAAGACAAGAGGTCAAGGATAGTTTTCACAAAGTGAAGTAGCTGACAAAATCTACTTTGTTAACACAACAGTGAGTGGGATGAATATGGAAGCTTTGGTTGACACTAGGGAAACACACACTTTTTTGAGTGAACAAGCCGTGAAGTCTCTTCATTGCAAACCTGAGAGTTGCAATGGAACATGTAAAGTGTTGAAGTCAACAATGATTCCAGTGACAAGGATTGTTCATTCAACACCATTGAGAGTTGGGGAGTGGTTTGGAAACTTGGATATATTGGTGGCTCCATTGGAAAATCATGTGATGATATTGGGCTTGGACTTCCTTGGAATTTCCAAAGAATATCCACTAATTCACAAAATTCACCGAGTATTCTTCGACAAGGCCATAATGTCAAGTGCACCCCTAACTATGAAGAGGAAGCTTGGGAGGATGCCTCAGATATCTGTGATCAGGTTGATAGAATTCAGTGCGAGCATTGACAAGCCTCACAACCAGAAGACATCCACACCACAACATCTCTGAGTAGTTTGGGGAAAGAAGAGTAGTAGTAGATGGTGACAAAGACTTCAGTGAAGAAAACCATGGGGAAGGTTGGTTGATTGAGGAAACTATAGAACCATGAAAATGAGTGTAAGAGAGATTTGTACTCTTCACTTGCCATGGAGCAAGAGGAACATCACCAAGTAAATATTCATCAACATCATATTATGGACGTTGTGGAAGATCGAACAACAAACTTACCCACCGTAGAAACTCCAAGAGTTGAGTCGAGACAATGCGTGGAGGACTTACTCAACCAGATTTGGAGATGGACGTGGAAGAGGTAGGAGATGAAGACTTACATCCAAAAACGATCATGAAATTTTGTAGGAAGGCCATGGGGATATACGACTTCCAACTTACTGCATAACTACTTGAGGAGTTGGGATGCACATGAAAGGAAGTTTGTTTGGTCATGTGATAGTTGTGCACATAGAATAAGTTAGAGACGATGTATACCAATAGCCTTGGTGGCGGTTATTGGGTACATTCTACTTGATAAATGAAGAATATGGAAACGTGCTGCCGGGAGAAAGAAACATGAATGATAATTCTTAGTAGATGTGTCATCGAAATATGCAAGCAGGGAAGTTGCAAGACAATAGATAGGTTGTGGAGGTGACTTGCCAAACTAAGGCAAGGGGTAGGAACTTGTTTAGAACCGAAGGGGTTCGACTAAGTGAGAAGAACTGGTTGAGACTATAGTGGGTGACTCAACAAGACCAAGAGGATTTGGATAGGATAATTATGAGGCAGACAAAAAATAGTTTGTTGGATGTGGAGACGTGCATTCTCTAGTGACGAACACGACATTTGTACTGATCACCCAACCAGTTCACAACTTGAGAGGGTCCAATGTACATGACACACAAACAACAAAGTTGAAGTATCGAAGACATCATGGGTTAAGAGCATCTAAAACTTGGACAAACTTAGAATAACTTTTTTAGGAGAGCTTATCTTGACGACATCGGTTGAGGAAGCAATAATCGTTTAGTGGTGACGAGATCCGAAGATGGGGAAGAGATGCCATGGATATCGATAGATGTTTCTTGGGATGAAAACAACTTGGAGTGGGGGAGGGTGTAAGGTCTCCCATGATACCCACTGAGCACGCATGCTTCTTGGGAAGATATGGCGATGGACGTACAAAGAGCATAAGAAGAGAAGTGCTCGATTGTGTGAATGAAGATGTTTGAGTGTGGACATGAGCACCTTGGGTGCACGATGGTGAAACGTGACACCAAGGGGGCACACACCTTACTTTCCCTATAAAGATTGAGAGAGACTTGGGTTGCATTTGGGCAAGGGTGGGGAAACTTGGGAGCATGCCCAAGGAGTGGAATTTCCTACCCTCAGAAACATGGACACATTGGAGAGGTTAGATGACCCCATCGACACACCCATGAAGAGTCATGACTATCGACATGAACAACGCATGAGGAATGAAGTGTGAACCCAAGGATGGGGTGCATCAGTCCAAGAGACAAATTGTTGATGGTAACACAAGCTTTGGATGGGTGCAATAGGTCCATAGAAGGGCATGGAAAGTCAAATGAGTGTGGGTTCACGAAGGGGCATGAAACACCCAAGAGACATGACATTTAGCACAAGTGACTCTTGGAGTCCATGTAAAAGAAAGCGTGCACAACCAAAGGAAGCATAGAACATTTTTGTAAGAGATTGGGAGAGAAAGTCTGAGGCAAGTCTGCGATAATAAACTAAGGCAGAGTTGCCAAGATGGAAGACAAGTGGCCAAGAGTTGGACATTTTGTGAGGTTTTGGGGAAGTCTGAAAATGCAGGTCTGTGGAGGCATCTGTGAGGAAGAACCAAAATTTGTTTTAGCTTGGTGAAATTTTGTGGAAATGAAGGGAAAGCAAGTCTACTATTGTGGGCATGTTTGAGGTGCACCACAAGAAGTTGCAGAGATGGTTGCAACAAAAAGTCTTGGTGGGACGAATATGTTCTTGAGTTTCTTGGTGAGCTGAGGCGAGTCCTTTGACCCTGCCATGTTCTAAATCGAGTCGGTAGTGCTCATGTTGTAATTGTCCCGTAATAAAAAAGACTTAGTCGGGTGTTAGGCACAGTTTCTGTCGCCCACACTATTTTTGTGTTTTTCTTCATTTTTGTTCCACAGTTGTTCTCTTGGATTCTCATGTTCATGGGTGCATGCTTAAATAAGACTAAATGTTAAACTATTTTAACAATTGTCTAAGTAATCAAGAGTTGCACTAGAGTAGGAGTGTGACTCGTTGGTAGCCTAGAACATAGTATGTTTATCCTCTAGGTGAAGAGACGTAGTATGAGCGAAGTATTCTTGTTGTGTCAAGCAACCAAGTAAGAGCCATTACAATGTTGCATGCCCTCAAGAGGAAAATGACCGCAAGATCTAATCAGACGTCTTATGGGGTCGTGACAAAATTCATATTATAATATATATATATATATATATATATAATACTATAAAATAATAAAAAATATCAATTTGTATTTTTAGTAAATACATAAATAATAAGATGTAAATATATAGAGAAAATTAACATAAGAGGTTCTTTTAACTTGTTATGACTAATGTTATTGTGTATAGCCTAATTTCATAGTAGTAGAACTAGGTATAGTTTATGTTAAATAATTTATTAAAGATATGGTTAAGAATTTTATTCATGAATATAGAAAAGTATTTCTTTGGGGTGGTAGGTGTAGGAGGGGTTATCACAAACTCCATTTGAATAATAGCATTTTCATATGGTTTGGATATGTACATCTTTGTAGAATTTAGTAGTCAAAACGTTGCAAAGAGGAGGTCCCTTATCTCACAAATAAGGGGGTCTCATACACCAATTTGGTGTCTCTTTTGGTCACGACCTTGAAATTAGATTATTGTTATTATTGTTTATTAAAATTGTCATTAATCTTCGCACATAACTTAGATTGTTGTTATTATTGTTTATTAAAATTGTCATTAATCTTTGCACATAACTACAGAGGAGGAGTCCCTTATCCCACAAACAAGGGGATTTCATACGCTAATTTAATATGTAACCATGACCTTAAAATTATATTATTTTTATTATTATTTAATAAAATTGTCATTAATTTTCATATATAAAATCTAGTAAAAAACTCCAAAAATATTTTCATACATATGAAATTGAACACTATTCATTTAAATTCCCTCTTAGTTTTGGTGATATAGAAGATAAAACATGTTATGTATCATCCAACTATGCATATCAATCAACTTTAGTAAAAGATCCTTTAGATTCCCTCTTAGTTTTGGTGATATAGAGGATAAAACATGTTATGTATCATCCAATTATGCATATCAATCAACGTTAGAATAAGGAGGGATAATAATTATCAATGGTAAGCTTTATACCCAACCTATACCTTGATATGATGGAGGATGAGACATGTAATTCACATTTAAGTAGGCGCTGGCTCATTGTAGAGCGAGCGGGTCACATTGTAGAGGGAATCACGAGAAGTGATGCAGCCCTTCTAATCACATGCTCCAATCCATCTCTTCCCGTGACTTTAAATTGGTGTATAGTTTTTTCCACAGTCGTTGTGGGATCATGGCTCTCTGGTCTGGTTTTTTTCCCTAGGGCATCTTCGGTATTGTAGCTTGAGGTTTTTTTGGTGGATTCTATACTTTCGGTCTGGCTGGTGGTATTGGTTTTATTCCTCCCGTGTTACTCAGGTAAGTTGTCTACTTTACCTTTCTTTCTTTCTAAAAATTTGGCAGTTAGCTTCTTGTCTCAATTTGGGAGAGCCTATTCCTACATCCCACTTTGTGGATTTTAGTTCTTTACTGGAAGATTTTCAATTTACTACTGAAGGTTGTGGTATAATGTGGGGTCCTCACTTTGCCCCTGGTCTCTGGCAAGTTCGAATTGGAACAATTGGGAAAAGGACTGAGTTTTCAATTGGGAAAAGGATTGAGTTTTCACAACTTTCTGGGTGGTTTGTTCTTTCATGTTCTCTTATGGGTGCTTATATTGCTCCCTTTCGAACATCTTGTTGTTTCTTTGGAATCCCATGTTAAGTTTCAGCTTGAGTAGTGCTCACTAGGATGGTTATGAACCAAGTCGGTTCCTACCCTAGGTTATGTGCGACCTGGTATTTGATTTAAGGACTAACACTGAAGGAAACCTGGAATTTTCTTCTTTTCTTTGTGAATTGGTTTACTGTTGCACTGATCAAATGCGCTATAAGAAACTCTAAGGGATAAGGCATGCTCTGCTGAGATGCTGAGACATGAGGAGTAAATTCAAGGTCGATTCTCATGAATTCAAAGAAAATCCATGAGCACCAGAGCCATGTCACTTTCCAAATCGGGGAATTCTACCGTGGGAGAAACATCAGATAAATGTGGTGGATGCAAAATGTAATATGCTTGGAGACATGGTAGTCAATTTGACGAAGAGCGAGCATCCTGGAGCTTTTAACCAAATGTAATTTGTTAACTCAAATTGTGAGAGACCAATGGAAAAAGATATAGTACATCAACTCATGGCGAATGTAGAATTGTCCAAGCATACTTCACATTCAACCAAGGAATCAGCAGATGAAGCCGCGAGCTGTCATGCCTTTTGACAAGATTATATGTATCAGTCATGCCTTTTGCTAAGATTATATGTATCACAACGCACTTAAGCTTTTAGGTCTGTTCTGTAAAGCTTTTTTGGAAAGTTTTGTATCTGAAACTATTTAGGTTGAACAACTACATGCTTAAAAGTTAGCTCTTTTTTGGCTGACATATTTTTTGACTTGCTATTTAAATTCCTTAAAAGAAATTTATATATAATTTCCTTACCCGCATAGATCCTCTTCTCTCCGTTAACATGGTTTCTGCGAGACGATATTCGTGCATGATCCAGTTGGTCTTGAGGCCCTTAAGAGGCCTTCCTTTGTAAAACACCAGGGATTTCTTCACGCCCACTTTCTGCGACGACGTGCTTCCCGACGTTACAGCGATGGGTTTATCTGTTCCCGTGGCTTTCCAGTAGCCAGAGCCGGCAGATCTATTTGGCCGCGCTCCGTTGGGATATTTCCTGTCTCTCGGGCTGAAGAAATACCATTCTTGCTCCCCGAAACATGCCTTCGCTGAAATCCAGTCAACACATATACATACAGTGAGAAAGTATGAATGCAACAGAATAAAAGTAACGCATACCCATATGAACCCGGGTTTGGACGGGCTTCGAGTTGGACGGATACTCACCGGGCAAATCCCAGGGGTCATGCTTGTACAGGTCAATCTCTGCAATAATTGACGCAGGGAGAGGAGAGGAGGAGACCTTCTTTTTCAGGTAATGGATCAGTAGCTCCTCGTCCGTGGGATGGAATCTGAAGCCTGGAGACAATTGTGGCAGCACCTGCTGGTGGAAAGCCAATCCTTCCATCGTCATCGATTGCAAATGTGGGGGAGGAGCGTCCCTCTTTCTTTTATGGTTGCCTTCCTCCAGATCCTTCCAAACCCGTCGATCTCCTTCCGCGCACAGCACTCAACCTAAAGCCTACCGGCCCTTTGACATCTGCGTGGACAAGTCCGCTGACAGAGACAGCAACGTAGCATCTAAGAAAGCTTGCAAACTACCAACGCCGAGAAGCCAGACGCACATGTAATCAGAGGTAGGTGCTGGGACATGGTAGAGGAGACTATCGCGAAGGGAAAAGAAGAATATTCGGTGTGCACGTGGGAAGTGAGTATGTTGTAGATGGCAAATTAGCACCGCAATGAATGGATGATTCTTCGTCTTTCTTTTAATTGTATTGTAATTCTAAACGAGAAGAGTATAAAGAAGAATATCATTGGTTTTTTCCTTGAAATTGTAATTTTTTATTATTATTTAAATTGAGAATGAAATTTTATTATTATTATTTAAATTGTATGGTTGAATATATAAATAGATTCATCTTAAAAAAATTTAATAGTATAATATTAATAATTAATATGTAAAATTTTAATAATATTTTTAAAACTTTTATTCAATTTTTAAAATAAAAATAAAAAATATATTTAAAAAATATTTAGATTAAGTTTTATTTTTCACTATAAATTTGATTCGATTCTACTTATTATTTTCATTATTTTTTTTCTCCAAATCAATTTTGAATTAAATGCAACTTTCCAATACATATAAATTCTAAGACATTACAACATACTTACAATTAAGTAGCTTTTAGTTTTTACTAATTTAATTTGCAGCAGCCATCATTGATATTCCAACTTTTTTTTCAAAGATAAAATATTCCAACCTAAATATTTAGATTCATAGTTTGAAAATATATTTAGATTCATAATATAATTTGGGTTAATAAAATCTCACTTTATAGTTGACACATTTCCCAAGCAAACTTGTGGCCCAACAAGTTCACGAAAGTCTTTCTAGGAGAAAGCAGGACCTCGTGTTGGGGATTTCATTCTCTAGGTTCTCTTATAAGGATAAAAGGAAGTAAGAGCTCGTGTTGGGGATTTCATTTTCTAGGTTTCTCTTATAAGGATGAAAGAAAGGGATGGAAATTATATAAAATAAAAATATAGTGTTAATCATCCTATTGATAAGGATGAAAGAAAGAAAGCAAGACCTCGTGTTGGGGATTTCATTCTCTGGGTTCTCTTATAAAGATGAAAAAAAGGGATGAAAATTATATAAAATAAATATATATGGTTAATCATCCTATTTTCTTCAATTGAACTAGGTAATCGAGATCTTCTACTTAGAAGGTTACTCATTCCAGTATAACTTGCAAAAATATTTCATATACTCAAAAGGTTTTTTAAAAATAAATGCAAAAATCTTTCATATACTTAAACGTCTTTTAAAAATAGTTTTTTAAAAATAATTTATAAGGAACAAAATTTATTAAAGTTTTGTTAATAGAATAATAAAGTAAGCAAATTTAAAACTATAAAATTAAACACGCAAAAGTTATATTATGAAATATTTTAATTATTCCTTAGAAATTTTAAAGGTAACCATTGATGCTATGTAATATTTCGAAAATGAAATGGGTCAAATATAAAAAATATTAAAATTGTAATGGGTAGTATTCGGTTTTATGTATATGATTAAAGTTAAATGTTATTAAAAAACACATGATTCTATTAGAAGTAGCTTTGATAATGATTATACGAGTCATTGACTTTCATGCATAAACTATTTAGGTTGAAACTACCTTTTGACCCATGGTTGGTTAAGAGGTCTTCTTCCTCAAATGTAAGGAAATAAGATAACAACCCAAGACCTAGAGGCATTTAGCAAGAGTGAAATCTTGTCCCCTTTCATGAACCGCCAAAGAATTATTTGATGAGGTGTGGTTTTCCTGGAATAACAACATTGAATCAATCTGCATTCAAGATAAGGTGTTGTCTAAATATTCAATGTTTTGGCATTTTTTCAATGGAATTCGATGATATAAATTTGGGTGAAATCACAATTTTTATTATTTAAATTGCATTTTTGAATGTATAAATGGATTCAACATCCTGAAAAACCTCAAGGCACTTTGATTATTGTGTTGAGACGTGCCCTACAACCCATTGTGGGAGAGATGTTCATGTAACATAACACATTAAAATAATAATAAAAAGATGAAAAATTATATATATAAAATAAAAA
>JASDQU010437198.1:61444-79717 GCA_032191745.1 Picea mariana | reverse complement strand
TTCCCCACTGGATTTTTGTGATGTTCTCTTGGGCCAGCCATTTAAGTGGAAACGCCATGCTATCTATGAGTCTCGACCCCATAGTGTCATTATTACTCTGGGGGGTCATCTCTACAAGATACCAAAGGTAGTTCCAACTACTACCCCACCTAAAAAGTGCCGCAAGGTAGTATCTCATACTACAAAATTCATCTTCTCCACAATATGTTTAAAAGGGGAACAAAAGGATACTACAACCACTACAATCTCGGCTCAAGCACCTTCTATCCACCAGAAGCAGGTTGACAATGTTGCAACAAAGCACAAAGATTCCTTCTACACACAGTCATCTCATGTAGCTAGACTGGTTAAAAAGGTCCAACCCTTCCATCCACAGGTTCATGACGACCTTCAACAAACCAAGCAGCGCAACGTCTCTAGCAAGGCAAGCAGCTCACCAAGATTTAGATTCAACAATCGCTTTTCCCTCTCCCCCGGGAACTCAATGCAATGGAGACCATTGCTTCCTAAGGAGGTAGGATTGATCTAGGTGGATATCGGTGGCCACCCACCTTCTCCAACTGGCCCAAAACATGTTTCTGGCAATTTTGGTAATTTAGTATTTTTAGCAGTTTTTAACTTCTAGGGTCATTTTGAGGCCCTAAACGATGTTTTTTGAGAAAACAGGGAGCAACATGGATCATGGATTGATGTTGCTCACCCAAAAGTTGTATTTCTCGGATAGATCTTTCCAACGAGCTATTGAGCACCCCAAACAGAGATCGTGTGCAAAAGTTACACCCCTAGGAAGTTGACGTATCCACTACCCCCATCGGGGCCCACAAACCTTTTGGATTTTCATCTTCCAGGGTTAGGGTTTTGGATTTTACTTATGTTAAAAAGGCCCTTAGAGCCTCATTGTAATAATCATCTTCTCACGAATGCAAGTAGTTGTCACATCTCTTCTCAGAGATAAGCTACCACCATTCTAGCAAGTCTTTCACTCTGTATTTTATAGTCTCTGTACATTTATTTCGTTAATAGAAATCGTGTATTACTGTATATTTGTGACTCTTGTTTTATTTCTGCTATATCTCTGTTATATTGTTGTCTCTCTTGCAATATCTCTAAATATTTATGTGATATATCTCTGCTCTCATTTCGTGTCGAAAATAATCTGGATCAGGATATCTTCACACCTTTTAGGTATCCCCTTACCTTCACATCATCCATCATCTTGCTCAAGGCTTCTGCAACTAATAGGAAAATAAAGGGTGATAAATGGCATCCTTGTCTTAAGCCCCGAGAAGCATGAAAAAAATTGGAAGGGGAGTAGTTTATGACAACATTAAAAGCCATTGATTGAACGCAACCCATTATATAGTTAACAGAAGCCAGATTCATACCCATTTGAAGAAGGATGGAACAAAGGAAATTATATTTGATTATGTCATATGTCTTAGATAGGTCAAGCTTGAGAATCACTATCGATTGCTTAGACTTATTAATAGAATGAATGGCTTTGTGTGATATGGTCGTCGCATCATGAATTTAGCGATGTTGGAGGAAACCAACTTGTTCCTTAGAAATTACAATGCTAAGGATCGGATTTATTCTAATGGCAATCAACTTGGCCACCAGTTTGTAGATCACATTATAATAGGAGATTGGAAGAAAATCACCAAAGGAAGAATCATATTAATTTTTCAAGATTAGAGCGATAAAAGTTGAGTTTAAATCTCCCAACATCTTCCTCGATCTTTGATATTCTCTCGCAACATTCAGCAAATCATTTTTTAATAGATCATAGAACCCAATGTAGAATTCCATTGTAATAACATTCAGGTCAGGGCTCTTTCCTTTCAACATGGAGGAGATAGTGGAGAGGAATTCTTCCTCCAAGATCTCTTCTTCAAGGGATTGATCCATTTCATCATAATTGATCAGGGGAATTTGGTGATAATTTGAAGGATCTCCTAAATATGACATCTCGATGGCTCTAAGAATAGGGCCTTGAAGTTTCCAACCCGTTCATTAGCCTTATATCTGAAATATATCATTACCGCCACCCCCCCCTCCTAATTCTTGATTTTCCATATGGTATTTATGTTCTTACAATGATTGGCGAAATGGTGAAAGAACTTGGTATTGTTGTCTCCTTCATGGATCCAAAGGAAATGACTCTTAAGACACCAAGCTACCTCTTCCTTCTTTAGGATATCCTAATGGGTAGATTATAAAGATATCAAATTGGCAATTTCTTCGTCTGTGAAGATTCCAAAAGAATTGTCATCAAATAACTTTTTTGTCCGAAGATTTGTTTCCTTTAAAAGAGCTTGGGATTTCTGTTTAAAAGAAAAGTACCAATTCTTCTTTGCGAATTTCACTACAGATATGTTTTCCGCAAATGACTGCATAAAATAGGAAGAAGAGTGAGAACTAAGAGGCTCTCACATTTCCTTGATCATCTTTTTGTAGTCTTCTTCTAAGAGCCACGCATAATTGAACTTAAAAGGAGCCATTGGTTTTACATGTTCATATTCCAATTTCAACAAAATTGGTAGATGGTTAGAAAGACTTCCAAAGCCGATCCATTATTTCATAAAGAAATGACTTTCGAGCAAATCTTCAAACACCAGGAAATGATCAAGTCTCTTTTCTATATCCTCCTCATTACTTTTGAAATTCCACCGAGCTGGGACAAGCTTAGAGGGCTCTACATCTACTAATTTATTTATTTTCGAAAAAAAAACTTGAAAAACTCCCCCGAGCGTCATGTCTTCGGTGGGACCCCCAAAATTCTCAAATCAAAAGAGTGAGGTTTAAATTTCCTCCTATGAGAGTGAAGGGGTCACTCGAAGCTCTATACTCAACCAAATTCTCCCAATATGGCTTCTTGTCCAAATAAGGGCCATACACATTTAAAATATTCAAAGAAATACCCAACTCCTTTATTTCCAAATAAACCATTATTTTTTAAGAGTATACGTAGAGAGAGCCCCAAGAACCGGGCTCCATGCAGAAATTAAACTTCTCAAAAACTCATCGGCGTCCAAATAACAAAAGGACCAATGTTTTAACCAAGGTTCGAAAGCGGCTCGAGATTTTGAACCTAAAACCATGGTTTCCTGAATTAGTATAACATCTGGATTGTGGGCTCTCATGAGCCTTTTGAGGGAATACATTTTGCGAGCACCCCCTACCCCCCTAGAATTGAAAGAGAGCACAAGCATGGTGGAGAATTTTTTAGGGCTTTCCCCACTCCAAGGGCCCTAGGAATGGTTGTTTGTTTTCCTCTTATGATATATTACACAGCCTTCTGTTGGGATTTTAAGAGATGAAACTTCCTCCCCACCCAAGTTTCATGGGAAAAATTGAAAGCAAGGCCTCCTTAAGAGGAAGAATCTTCTTTAATTTTAACTTTGGATCTCAGGGCATAATTCTTTAAGGGATGATCCTTGCAAGATTTTAACTTCAAATATGAGCTAGGAGAGGGGTCTTTTGCACGTTCAAACCCCCTTGGTTTATCAAGCATCGAAATAGAAATAGTATTTAATTGGGGAAGTGGGAGGACTACTGGAGCTAGTTGGGACCTAGGAAGTGGGGAAACATATAAGTGAGGGGAGAGCATCTTCACTAACACCTTGTCTTAAACAAGAGGGCCTTGCTACATTGGACTTGGATGTGTCCCACTTCATGACACACATAACAATGGAGTGGAATTCTCCAATAGCCGATTTTTTGTGACTAGGATATCCCCCATTACCAGTTCTATTTCATCCAACAAACCATCACACAAATCTACTTGAACCTACATCGAAGTCCATATCCTCTCCACCTTAGCTTCCCAGATCAATAATAGGCCAACGAATCACCCAATTTTACTAGCAATAGAGGTTAGTACTTATTCTCTCCATAAAACTAAGAGGAGACCTAATAATAGCGCTCAAAACTTCTATACTTCAGTCAGCTCCATGGATGGATCAAAATCCACACTCTATCGTTGGAGGACAAGACCTGAAGAACCCCAATTCCAATTTTGTCCCATCATTTTGTCAACATCCTCTTCAGATTACAATAAGAAGCATAACCAGCTCCTCGTCACAAAATGAAAAAGAAGCAACCAACTAAGCGAGGGAAACTAATTAGCCTCTAGCCACCTTTTGAGGGAGTCTTCCCGAATTGATTTTCTGTAGAATCAACCCACTAGAGACATTCTGAGGACCTGCGAAATCCCTTCTATGCTTACGTCCTTC
Organism: Picea mariana; assembly: GCA_032191745.1. Classification (NCBI taxonomy): domain Eukaryota; kingdom Viridiplantae; phylum Streptophyta; class Pinopsida; order Pinales; family Pinaceae; genus Picea; species Picea mariana. The sequence continues at coordinate 75,482 of JASDQU010437198.1, read as the reverse complement.
CCGAATACCAACTGAACCTTCTCCTTTATGGCATGAATACACTTTTTTTCCTTGAGTGGGAAAATTGATTGTTACCTCCTACTCCTATAACTTCGTCTCCATTACCAGGGTCGTCAAAAAGGGGGAGATCACTATGAAATTCTGACGCCTAGGCTTGGATGGAGGAGCCTCGGTACCATGAAAATATGTTTGCATAGATTGGTCTTTACAGGAGGCTAGCTTCACCTCACCACCTTGCTCCAGCAGTAAAGGAACAAGCAAAGATACGTCCAGACCTTCCATAAAAATTCCAGGTGGCCTAACGACTCAGAAAGAGAGCTTCGTGACACCCGTGAGGATGGGTTACATAAATTATATGATCGTGGGTAAAATTTCTACCGTGACAGGGACTATTCTTGTAATTCATTATTACACCGAAATGCGTACACTTATTGATAATGGGCACAATTAATCACCTTTTAATCTAAAATTCTAATCTTATGGCTAACAATTGAAAATGCTGGCATATTCTTAGTCGTACTAGATTAAGCGTTTGTAGCTGGACGCAGTGGTAGCTACGGCAGTGGTAGCTATACGCAGTGGAAGCTGGGCAACGTTTCGGTGACCGATACCTTTCGGCGTTCTCTAGCCACGAGTCGGTTGTGCTAGTTACGCCGAAAGGCGTACACCTATTGACAATGGGCCCAATTAATGATCTTTTAACCTTATTTAACCTTAAACTCTAATCTGATGGCTATGCATTGAAGACGCTGGCATATGCTTAGTCGTCCTCCAAAATCAATAGGTCAGATTTATTGTTCATAACTTTCTTGCATTTATCAAGGCATCCGTTAACATGTTTACTTTTTAACATTTACCTAATCACATTAAAAAATTACTGTAAGGATATGTAATTGCCACACGTTCCATTTATCAACCTAATGCAGCCAAACGTTTCAGATTACCACAAACGTTTTATATTGAGACACACGTTCTCAACCGATACCTTTCGGTGTTCTCAGCCACGAGTTAGCGATTGTGCTAGTTATAACTCCATTTAAGAAATTGTCGAACGGAAAAGATGACAACGAAAGTTTGGGCAGAGAGGAAGCGAAAGAGGAGGAGAAAATGGGCCGTAAAAGATATGGGAGATGGCTTGGCACTGAGGAAACCCTTCCACTAAGGAGCCATTGGTTCGCCCAAAATTCAATTTTCATTTAACACATTGTCAATTGAGGGAGCCAGAGTTAAGACTCGAAAAGGAAGTTGGGGACCAAAGAAAAGTGGAGACTTGAGACGTGCGGAAACCATCTCAATATATAATTTTTATTTAAATTAATTGAGGCATATATCTATTGAAAATGGGTACAATTAATGATATTTTAATTAAAAATCTTAATTTTATGGATAGCAATTAAAGATGTTAGGAATTCTTAATCGTCCTTTCCAAATTAATGAATGAAATTTAATATTCATATTTTTTTTTCCCAAATCAATAAATAAAATTTAATATTCATATCCTTCTTGCATTTATAAATGCGTACATTCCTGTTTAATTTTTCACATTTACTTAATATGATTAATAATTTACTCCCTAGTCAATAATTGTTATATTTTCTTAATTAACAAAGATTAATTAGAATACCTCAGTGTCATATTCGGCCATGTCTTTATGGATCTGAACGAGCTGACTAATGGATGCCACATTTGGCCTGAGTTTCCATACAAAAGCTCGACGCATTAGCTAACTCATCACGCATGCAATGCAACTCTCATATTGGGGCAAGCGTTTATATTTTTTTTTGTATGGGTGTGAAAAGGGTCTGAGATCGTTTTAATTATCAGATTGGTTTTTTTCGTTACCAGTGTTCGTGGGTGCTTTGGTTTTTAAGCACCCACGAACCAAAGGGGGCATGCAAAATCCATTACAAAAAAGAGGAGAGACGCACTGCATCATGGATTGTTTCAGTATCTACCACCAATCATCAAACAAAGAAGCATGGAAACGATATTTATTATTGCGCCTTCAATGACACAACAGTTATGGCCAAAAGGTCTATTGACTGCTCGAAAATATCAAAGGCGACCAAGATTTGCAGCAAAACCGAACCAGGAAGGAGGGTCTATATTAGTTTTAGGTATGTCTTTCAATGGTAGCTAAATCTCTCAGAAAATCCGGGGTCTACCAGGGTGAGCTTTCAATAAGGTCTGAAAAGACCATGTTTGACATATTTATGTTTTTCTCATTGTGTCTTTCATTATTGGAGTTCGGTAATTGTTGGGCTGAAGTTGGGACTATTTTTTTTCTTCGCAAATGTGGGTCACTTTGAAACTTTTTCAGATGCAGTAGAACAATCATGTCAAAGGAGGCCTATTAATGTATTTGTTTGGAATGCTCGGTGGGCCAAATTCGGATATACAAATAAAATTCCCATTAAATATTTGCATGCGATAATTAACACGAATTTATCATGGATGGTAAACACTTTGCATGTTTCTCTTCGCTTGATGAAGCCTCGCACAGACCAAGTCCATGCATGACCGCCCATGTCCGGTGTTCTCATCAGTTTGGTCGGTCTTGTATGATTAATGAAAATGCTTTTGGGTTGAATATGGTTTAATTTTTATGATCGGTGTTTCAGGCTAAGTTTGATTGCTTATTAATTCTAATATTTAACTATATTGGCGTGTGTGACAATGGATTCACCAATGTGTTTGTTTTGTGGTTTGAACTTTGTTTATACTATAATCAAATATGGTGTGAAAGGGATTGCTAAATCTTTTAGTGATTTAGGAGGATATTGGTGTCCACTCACCTAGTCCAATTGGATCAAAACATCTTTTTGGCAATTTACTATTTTTTTTTCATTTTGTTTCGCTCATAAATCTGGATCAGTGGTATCAGAGCGGTCTGCTCCATGTCGGTTTTTTTTAGTGCATGTCCCCGACGTGGTCAGGGTATAGAGATTTGGATCTCATGCTTGTTTCTCTTGAGGAAAACTTCTCTCGCACACCCAAGAAACCATCCATGGCCAGAAAAAATAAATACGATGAGATAGGAAATCCTTTCAAAATGTTGCTCGAGGAGGCCCTTGAACGACAGAGGAATGAGATGATGGACAGCTTTGCACAAATCCTTCGATGCTTGTCGACAAGTGACGCATCCACCTCAAGCGAAGGTGCCACCCCCTTCAAGGTACAAATCAATTTTGATATTCCTATATTTGAATATAAAATATATTTGGATGTCGTAAATAAATGGTTAAACCTTCTAGAAGGGTATTTTTTTGTCCACAACTTTTCTGATAGACAAAATATTACATTTTCGCTCCTCAAGGTCGTCCCCCATGTCAAAGATTGGTGGGAGAATTTATGTGAGAAAAAAGAAATAGAGGGATCCACATTATTTGTAGTTGCACCCACTTGGGGTTCCTTCAAGGATGCTATTGAGGAACAATACTACCTTGTTGGAAGTTATGATGACTTGTATACAAGATGGACCACATTGCGGAAACAAAGAGACCAAAGAGTGCCAGAGTTCACCAATGTCTTCCATAACTTGTGCACCAAGCTGGGTATCAAAGATTCTTAGTGACATCTGGTGCTCAAGTACTAAAGAGGTCTGCATAAATACATTTAGGCATAAATGGAGTTTTTGGACATCTCATCCTTGGGTGTGGCCTATCGATATGTCATCAAAATCGAGCAGAAGCTAAAATAAAATATGTGTAAGTTTGGGTCTGGGAACCCCCCACAACGGAAGTAGAGCAAGGGCATCGCCAACCTACAGAACAAAGGACAGAGCAAAGATGGGAAACCTCAGGACAACCAGTCCAAGCCGCGAGCAAAGGACAATGGAAAGAGGAAGAAAGATACCGGGAAGTGGTGTGATTTCCATAAGATCCCCTGACATAACATTGTCGATTGTCACTCAAATCGGTCATTGGTGGATGAGGTGAAAGCCTATGAATCAGATGCAGTTTACGTCTCTAAGTCAGAACCAGAAAATGGGATACAAATCATTGATGCAGAACCCAGTGCCATTGTTGCTACCACCAAGATCCATCTCGATGAACCTGATGAGCTAGAGGAAGGTGAGCACCTCTTTCATTCACATATGTGGGTGAAAGACACTCCACTACACTTCATCGTTGATAGTGGTAGCCAAAAGAACCTCATCTCAACAGAGGTCGTCGAGGGGCTAGCCCTACAGACAATGTCACACCCACAACCCTACACCATCAGATGGCTCTACCAAGGAACCAATCTTCATGTTAGCCAACATTGTCTCTTGTCATATGGCATCAATCCATTCAAAGAAGAGGTATTTTGTGATGTTGTTCCCCTTGAAGTTTTTGATGTTCTTTTGGGCCAACCTTATTTATGAAAACGTCATGTTGTATATGAGTCTAGGCCTCGTAATGTTATTATTACTTTGAACAGGAAATTATACAAGATACCCGAGGTAGTCTCACCTAGTGATATTTCCTTGATATCCACCAAGCAATGCAGGAAGGTCAATTCTCAGACTGGGAAGTTTGTCTTCTTTGTGATTTGAGCTTAGAGTGAGCGAAAGGTTGCAGCCACATCCATGGCCTCCGTGACCGACCTCTCCACATAGCAGAAGAAAGTGGATAAGGTCGTGGAATAATACAAAGACATCTTCTCATCAATGACTGGGGTACCTCTGCACTGTCGAGTCAACCATCCCATCAATATGACCCCCAACACATCGCTACCCAATGTGTCAGTCTATCATCACTCTCTGTTAGAAAATGAGGAGATCAAACGTAAAATCCAAGAACTTCTCCACAAGGGGCACATTCGACCCAGCTCATCATCTTGTGGAAGCCCAATCATCCTGGTGCGGAAGAAAGATGAGACCTGACAACTCTACATTGATTATTGTGCCATAAATAAAATCACAGTCAGGAACTAGTACCTGATTCCCCAAATCGACGATTTCCTTGATCAGCTTGGGGGGGCCAAATGCTTCAGTAAGATTGATCTGAATTCTGGCTACCATTAGGTCCCAATAGAGAAAATAGATGTATGGAAGAATGAATTTAAGTCAAAAGAATGTATTTTTGAATGGTTGGTAATGCCCTTTGGTTTGACAAATTCCCTAGAAACTTACATGAGGATGATGGACAATATATTTTCTCCTTTCACTAATTATTTTGTAATGGTGTATCTGGATGACATCCTCATCTACAACAAGACTTTGGCGGAACACTTGTATCATATTCAACAGGTTTTGCACACTCTGCAGCAGCACAGGTTATATGCCAACTTGGAAAAATTCCCCTTCAACATGGACAGGCTCTAGTACCTCATCTACATTGTTGATGTACATGGTTTGCATGTGGATCCAGCCAAGATCCAAGTTATTTGTGACTGGCCAGCCCCAACCATGCTCATTGAGATTCAGAGCTTCTTAGGCCTTTTCAATTTCTATCGCAGGTTCATGGTGGGATTCTCCCATATTGCATGGGCCCTCAACCAAGTTACCAGGGGTGGTGTTAAGGAAAAATTTGTGTGGGGCATGTCCCAACAGCAAGTGTTCAATGATTTGAAGCAGTGCATGTGCTCAGCCCCAGTGCTTTCATTACCTGACCTGCAACATACCTTTGATATCGAGACAAATGCTTTCAACTATGTTTTTGGCACAGTCCTCACTCATCACGACCACCCCATGGCCTATCATAGTGAGACACTATCTGATGTCATATGTAAGTACCCCACTTAGGACAAATAAATTTACTCCATTGTAAAAGTCTGCCGCCAGTGGAAGCATTGCATTCTTGGGAATGAGACATTCATCCACAATGATCATAAGCTACTGCAGTTCATGCAGACACAAGGAAAATTATAGAATGACTGCCATCAGAAGTGGTCCACATATTTGTAGCAGTTCCACCTCAACATCATCAAGTATAAAACAGGGAGTATCAATTGATTCGTTGATTTCCTCAATCGACCCCAGTTGTGGCACTCACCACGGTGCTAAACTCTTGCGGCCACGAGACCTCTGGAAAACCCCACCTCTATGCAATAGATCTTGACTTCGCCAACACCTGCCACATGTTGGGCGCAAACACAACTATCATGAATTTTCATCTTTAGGATGGGTTGTTGTGCCATCTAGGTCATCTATGCTTTCCATCAAGCGAGTGAGTGAAGCTGATTTGGGAAGCCCAATATAGCTGGGTAGCAGGACACTTCAGCATGGAAAAGGCAGTGGAAATGCTACAACGACATTTATACTAGCTAAAACTTTGATAGGATGTCAACAAGTATATTCGATCCTCCACTGCATGCGCTGTTGCCAAACTAGACACTAAGAAACAAGGCATGTACACTCCTCTTACTACTCCTGACAGACCCTGGGAATCCATCTCAATGGACTACATGTTGGGCCTTCCATCCACCAAGCGAGGAAATGACTGTGTTTTTGTGGTTGTGGATTGATTTTCCAAGATGTCGATTACGATTGCCTACAATAAGAGTATCAAAGTCAAGGCCACTACCAAACTCTTCTTTGAACGCATGTGGGTACACTTAGGGATCCCACAAACCGTTATCTCATATCGATATAGTCGGTTCCTCGACACATTCTGTTCGAGCCTCTGGTCATTGTTGGACACCAAGTTCACAAAATCCACTGTCTTCCACCCCCATATGGATGGCCAAACTGAGGTCGTCAATCAGATGATCATGCATGTCCTACACATGTACAATTCCAAGAACCCCCACACATGGGATGAGAGTCTTCCCTATGTTCAACAAAGCTACAATAGAGCCATGCATAGCTCAACCGGACACCACCCCTTTAAGGTGGGGTTGGGATTTCAACCAATTGGTCCCATGGATGTTGCACTACCCCTTGCGGACACCAGGGAAAAATCGTCGCATGCTCCCACTGAAGCTGAAAAAGCCAGCCCATTCATTGAGATGATCCAGCACATTCGCCAATAGGTTCAGGATATTTTACAGAAGTCCAATGCCAAGTACAAATAGTTCCATGGTCAACATAGGGTGCCACACCAATTTCAGGTAGGAGACAGAGTTTGATTACACTTGTAGAAAGAACACCTTACAAGGCCTCATCAGAAGCTTTGTCCACTTTGATATGGACCTTACAACATCACCAAGGTTGTGGGTGACAATGATATTGAGCTCAACATTCCCCCCTTCTTTGGCTTGCACCCAGTGTTCAATGTGGACCTCCTTCGACCCTATTTTCCACCATTATTGGAAACCTCGGACATAGCAGAACAGTTGACACCAATAGAGCTCAAACCTGACTACATGGAACAGGAATCCACTGATCGGATCATGGACACACAGGCCAATGGCACTCGCCGACAGAGGATCCAGCTTTATCGGGTTGTCAAAGAAGGGTAGCTCCTACACCAAGGCAAGTGGCTCACCCGAGGCCAAATATAGCAGAAATTTCCTCATCTGATGGGGGAACTCAATGCAATGGACACCATTGCTTCCTAATGGGCGGAGATTGATCCAGTAGGATATCGGTGGCCACCCACCTAATCCAACTGGCTCAAAACAGTATTTTGGAAATTCACTATTTTTAGCATTTTTTTGGGTCTCGAACTTTCGAGGCCATTTTGAGGGAGTAAACATAATTTTTTCATGACCAGACAACTCAAAAATACTCAAAGGATCTTATTGAGCCCCCAAAATTAATCTCCTCATCGATACATTTCCAACAAGCTATCATGCGCCCTAAACGGAGATCGTATACCCCGAGAAGTTGATGTAGTAACTTACCTCAATGGGGCCCACATGACTTTTGGTGTTTCATCTCTTAGGGCTAGGTTTTTGGATGTCTAGGGTTTTGGCATTCATGTTTGTTGTAAAAAGGCCTTCAATGCCTCATTGTACTCATCTTCTTGCGAATGAGCATAGTCGTCACATCTCGTCTCAGAGATAAGTTGCCACCATTCTAGCAAGCTTGTTTTTCAGTTTGCATTTTACAGTTTCAACTTATTTCATATTTAATAGAAGTCAAGATTTATTGTATCTCTGTTATTATTCATTGTGTCTCTGTGTTAACATTATAAATCTGTGTTTTCGTTTCATTCTGCTCATAAATCCAGATCACTTAAATTAGAATTGATGCATTATAATATCAGAGTGAGCATTGTTTTCCCTTAGTATGTGGAGACTCCCATGCTTGATAAGTCTAACCAATATAGACCTTTTATGCTAGTATACATTCACAAAAAAATTCATTTGTTATTGGTGAAAACTATAAGCTAGTGTAATTTCACATAAAATTTCATTTACTATTGGTGAAAATTGTAATGTGAGCTTACACATTTATTTTTGTTTCCTTAAAAAAGCTTAAAACTAGAATTAAGCTACTTTAGGTAGAGAACGTCATTGAGTTTTTCTATTGCATTTTTGGTGAATTTGTAATATGAGCTCACACATTTATTTTCTTAAAAAAAATTAAAATTAAAGCATAGTATAGCTAGAAACCCTAATGGGCTTGATGATCATAAACATTGTTTAGTCAAAAATGTTCACATCTACTCATTTACATACATATGGCCTTGTTTCTTATCATGTTCCAATATATTACCTTATTATAATAACTTCTATTTCATTAATTAAAAAATGCACTTTTCTAACATTACCTTATTAAAATAACCTCAATTTCATTGATTAAAAAATGCACTTTTCTATTATCAGTGTTCCAATACATTACCTTATTATAATAACCTTTATTTCATTGATTAAAAAATACACTCTTCTATAAACCTCTATATCAGTTCCTAAAAAAAATATACTTTGTTTACTGATCTGAAAGACCTTATCTTAGTCTTTAAAATCGATCCAAAAATCCTCCATATCTCAGTCTTTATTTCATTGATTAAAAAATGCACTTTTCTATAAACCTTTATATCAGTTCCTAAATAATGCACTTTTGTTTACTGATATGAAAGGCCTCTATCTCAGTCTTTAAAAAATGCACTTTGTGTATCGATCCAAAAATCCTTCATATCTCAGTCTTAAAAAAAATGCACTATGTGTACCGATCCAAAAAGCCTCTATCTCTATCTTTCAAAAATACACTTTGTTTACTACTATACATAAATCTGAAACTCCAAATTCTTCAGCCTATGAAGGGAATTGGAATGGTCTGGTCTTTTTCATTACCAAGTCTGATTTCGTTGATAAGACCTCTATCCCAATCTACGAAGAACGCACTTTTCTGTACATAAACTCTATCTCAATCTTTAAAAAATGCACTTGTTTACTACCATACATAAATCTGAACATCCAAACCCTTCTGCCTTTAAAGGGAATCTGGATGGTCTTTTTGCCTTACCAATTCATGTTTAAATCTGAAAAGCCAAACCCTTCAACCTATTAAGGGAATCCGGATGGTCTCTGATAACTAAAGCTCTCTGAAAAGCCGCAAAAGATGTCTGTCACGGTGAGCTTTCAATAAGGTCTGAAAAAACCATGTTGTTATAATGTCATGCCATATTCTGAAGCGAGAGTGTAATCTTATCATAGAAATGGATTTTTAACTGATAGAGGAAATTGTAGTGGACATATACATCTTGCATCTTAAACAGCATGAATGGACTGGCAGTCACAATAGTGCAAATGGATTACCTTACCTCGTAAGAGGAGACGGGATATATTTAAATTGACCTATTAATGATTAAGGTTGGTATCAAATTTATACAGCAAATTTGACCTAAATTGTTTCTTCTTTTTTCTATATATCTTCATCAATCACAAATTATAGCCTTAAATCAATTGTCCGTTGAGGCAATGGATTTAAATAGTTTGTACGTTGACGCAATCGGACTTAAAATCACATCATTTAAAAGAAAGAAACTCCCATATACATGTAGTTGTTAATCAGTTTTTAACCATATGGATTTATAGACATCTAAGTCCACAATACAAGGTAATAACAACACTCTCTATGCTGACAAATAAAAGGAAATGTTACAGAACACTTCTTATGCTCAAGCAAATTACTGTATACGATTATATCTAATCGTATACCTATGCTTGTACTTGCTTCAGCTGATTGTTGCTGGCCTTCAGAGGCTCATAGTCGCCCACGTTATAAACTTTGAAAGACGAAGTATTATCTATGCTCTCATGGTGGTACGATTTGCACGTAAAGTATAACACGCCCTTCGTCAATTTCCCCATCAAGTTAACAAAACACAGCAACCCAAGAAGGACTGTACCATACCTAGCCCTCGCCGCTATCCCTACGCCATGGCTACGCCCGTCCACGACAGCATCCACGAAAAGCTTTCCAATAACTGTGCCAAATGTGATGTTCAGTAAAAGCAGCGCCAAGGCCGTCGTCCGCTTTCCTTTAATGAGCTTGTTGCTCTTCCTGATGGCGGCCAGGCCGTAACATTTGTCCTCCAATACTGATACGACGCTGGTGAGGTACAACACTGTGCTTATATACATATGGAGGCAGAACACGACCACCATTACAAGAAGGAAACCTAAAAGAAAGGCCAATACGGAGGCCCCCGATTTGAATTTATGACCAGTAGGGGAGAAGATGGTGGGGAAGAAGATGATGAGCGGGAGGATGATGGCCAGTAGGGAGGCCACCAAAATGCCGAAGAAGATTATGAAACGCCAGAGGAATGTTAACGTCAGACGTTTCCAGACCATGGGAACGTCGGCGCTCAAAACCCTGACGTACGACAATTTCAATTTGTTGGTGTTGGCCGTGTAGATGGAGGCCACAGTGTACGCCACCGACGCCGTGGACAACAACGACGAGGCTAAATCGAAGGTCATATACGCTGCTACAACCACGAGAAGCTCCCTCCATTTCGAGCTCCCTACAACCATGAGAAGCACTCTCCATTCCAAGCTTCCTTCACGCAGAATCGTTTCCAAGCTCCCGTCACGCAGAATCGTCGCGCGAATGGTTACCTTCATTTGCATCTCGTTGATGTTAGGGAAAAGATGACCGAAGAAGAAGTCGTACCCCAGACTTGCAAAAGAGAGGGGGAGAAGCAGGGTGAGAGCAAGAACCCACAGAAGTTTACTACGGGAGGAACGGAGGAGGATGTGGAAGGCCTCTCTCACGATCCCCAAGGCGCCAAGCAACTGGAGTTCCTCTGCGGCCTCTTTCTCCATTTTTCAGAAACCTAAACCTTTCCTCTTCTGCTTCTTTTCTGCCAAAGTTAGCGTGCCTGCTGCTAGTAGGGCGAGCTGTGAGGCTTAATGGTGGGATTGTTATTATTATGATGATCTGAAGATGCGGGAATGGGGTTTATTCTAAAATATTAGATTATAACAAAGTTTTTATTCTAAAATATTAGATTATAATAATAATAAAATATAAAAAATAAATATATATTCATTTGAATTTTAATGTTATTTTTATATTAATTTTTTAATTTAATAGACTTATCATTAAAATAAATTTATAAAATATTTGATTATTAAATTAAATATTTTCTTTAATATTTATGGTCTTATGATTATAATAATAATAATATCTTATTTTAAGGTTAATGTCAAGCTAGACACCAAATTGATGTAGCAAGACACCAAATTGAAATTGATGTGAGACAAGGAACCCCTTCCACCCAGTCATTTGTTTAGTGAGGAGGTGTATAATAAAATATGTATTTGTTACATTATCTTTTTTTTATTATTATTTGACCACTTACATTTAAGTGTTTATCTTTCACAATTTAATTTAGAATAATTTAATATATAAAGAATTAAAGAGAACAAGAGTGTGGCTTATGACTTTGAGAAAAGGGAGATTTGGAAGAACATGGAAACCGATACAAAGATACAACATTCAATTCATGGTAACAATTAAAGGAAATGTGATTTGAGTATTCTCCTAGGGTTTTTGCTTGCTAGCCATGAAAGATATGATCTTGTTTGATCTTTCCACTAAATATATATCTTCTAAAATTTATTATCATTTAAGAGATGGGTTGTCATGTGGTATCCCTTGGTGGCATTTCCCTCTCCCCACAATATATGAGGGGACCTCATTATGGTAAGTGCTCAACTTAATTTACTTTGGATTTCGAATTATCGAATTTTAGAGCAATGCATATCACCAACAATTGTAGCAATGACCATGGCTTTTGATGTCGACGCCCCCTCCTAAACCCGCAGGTCGAAAGGTCCATGTCAACACAGGATCTTTCCTTTTCTACTGGCCCGAAGAACTCTAAAACAGTTCTTCTATTTCCCTATCGGGTAATCTGCACACACAACAAGCTTTCGGTAGATCCCCTCTTTGCACTTGGGAGATCGGGTTTCGCAACTTCGCGAATCCGTTGGTCACACACTGGACTCTCAGATCTCTGAAACCCGAAGCCCGTCAAAGCTGACCCTTCTCTTTTCTTTTCGAGGTTTTCCCTATCGCGATTTCGGCGATCACGATATCGAGAAACTTGTTTCCCCGCCTCCTGAATCCCAATATGTCGATCCTCCGATACACTCGCGTGGTTGACTTTTCAACGGTTCTTTCACTATGTCGGAACTTCGGACTTTGCAATATCGCGAATCCTAATGCCAAAGTTTTCGGGACTTCACTTTCTACGAAACTTTGGAATAATGTGCCACCTGTCCACTCGCTGACTCCTCCGTGGCCCACACAATCCTCTTGTCTTTCGGGATATCACGTTTCGGGATATCGCGATTCCCGTTGCAATGTTTACGGAACTTCAACCTATGAAACCCCGATATAGGGATTCTCTTGCAAATCCAATGGCCCTCGTGGCTTGGATCTTCGTTCCTACTCCTCCTGAGCTTAGAACCCTTAGGAATACTCGTCGTATCTCCCTTCCTCCTCCGTGAGATCTAACGATCCACGGAAATTCGCTAATCCTCCTCAGAGAATTACGATCGTCCGTTCCTCCTTGATGGTTTCTGCGAATGACTAAGTGTTCCTCCACAAACTTTTCCACATGCGGTGCAAACTTACGACGCCTTCTCAATTCTTCCAGATACAACTTCTGTGCAACCCTTTCAGCGATTTTAAGGTTTTCTCCTTCCTGAGCTTTCTTATAACTCCGAGTCTTAGAGAAGACTCTTGCACGCACTCCTTGTGGAAACCTTCAGACACTTTCAAGTGCTGAATCTGCTTCGACCCTGGGCACTCCTGCGGCAGCAGTCTCTCTAAATTCCTCACTCAAGTTCTCAACCCTAAGATCCCACTCAGCCTGCGCACTCCTTGCACAGCTCCTGTGCCCACTGCACTTCTGGGTGAATGAGAAAAAAAGCTACCCTATCTGAACCCTTTGTCAACGCACTCCTTGCGGACAACTTCAACTGCACTCCTTGCAGTAACTCTTACTTAGACAGAGAAACAATTGAAACTCATTCCTACTTCCTTTCAGACTTCAACTCAAAACATTAAATCATCTACATAGCATATAAAGCTATTGTATAACAGGAAGTAAGCATTCATGAGCATAACATTCAACATACATATACAGAGAACAAACACGATGCCATGAATTTGAATCAAAGATTTTTCTATTAATTCAAATATCTGTACATGGGTGTTCTTACATAGCTCTCTGCATGCTCTTGCTCTTCCTTCTCTTCTATGCTCTTCACTATCTAATCTTACAATACACAATGAGGGTGTCTATATCCCGTTTCCCTCTTTCCTTCTAAAACTGTTAATTCTACACATTCAATTCTGCCCACTTACATTTAATTTCATAAATGCCTCCATCTACTAAGGACGAGAGCAAATGGATCAAGGTCTGTTTACATTATACAAGCGCGCTTCTTCTTAATGACTTCATTTAAGATTGTGCATCAACTTCAAGGTAATTTAAAAATTTGCACTAGCGTTTGTCCACCTGTCTTTTGCCTTCGCGTTGGCTCGCTTGAGATGCTCCTGCATCGGCTTTAAATACCCTTCACTAGTTTGTTCCCCTTGTGTGTTATAAGGTACTGACATTCCTGTGAATGGAACTTTTGTTGATATTGTCGTCAATGAATATTTTGTTGTATATGATAAGTTTAAAGGATTTACTTTGTGGAC
>JASDQU010437198.1:26230-47325 GCA_032191745.1 Picea mariana | reverse complement strand
ATGAGCAAGTGAGTTGTGTGATATAGTGAGGTGCTAGCCTCCCTATATATACAAGACTGGCACGTGTGAAGGGGCTTCACTGGCAGGGTCGACCTCTCACTCTGGGTGGGTAAACCCACCTTTAATTTAATTTTGGATCTCAATAATAACTGTTGGGGCCGACTTCTTATTCTGCCTATTACAATTGTCCGATGACCAATCCGCAAAAGGGGATTTGGTCCTAATACAATTACCGGCATGATTAATCCTCAATGGGGATTAATCTTATGAATAAAATAATAATAATAATAAGAATACTCTTCACAGTTACATTATTTCAACAAAAGGCACTCCACTGCACTTCATCATTGATAGTGGTAGCCAAAAGAACCTCATCTCAATAGAGGTCATCAAGGGGCTAGCCCTGTAGACAACATCACACCCACAACCCTACACCATCGGATGGCTCTGCCAAGGAACCAATCTTCGTGTTAGCCAACATTGTCTCTTGTCGTATGGCATCAAGCCATTCAAAGATGAGGTATTGTGTGATGTTGTTCCCCTTGAAGTTTGTGATGTTCTTTTGGGCCAACCTTATTTATGGAAACGTCATGTTGTATATGAGTCTAGGCCTTGCAATGTTATTATTACTTTGAACAGGAAATTATATGAGATACCCGAGGTAGTCCCACCTAGTGATATTTCCTTGATCTCTACCAAGCAATGTAGGAAGGTCAATTCTCAGACTGGGAATTTTGTCTTCTTCGTGATTCAAGCTCAGAGTGAGTTAAAGGTTGCAGCCACATCCATGGCCTCTGTGACCGACCTCTCCACACAGCAGAAGAAAGTGGATAAGGTCATGGAATAATACAAAGACATCTTCTCATCACCAACTGGGGTACCTCTGCACTGTCAGGTCAACCATCCCATCAATATGACCCCCATCACATCGCTACCCAATGGGTCAGTCTATCGTCACTCTCTGTTAGAAAATGAGGAGATCAAGTGTCAAATCCAAGAACTTCTCCACAAGGGGCACATTCGACCCAGCTCATCACCTTGTGAAAGCCAAATCATCCTGGTGCGGAAGAAAGACGAGACCTCGTGACTCTACATTGATCGCGCCATAAATAAAATCAAAGTGAGGAACCGGTACCTGATTTCCCGAATCAACGATTTCCTTGATCAGCTCAGGGGGGGAAATGCTTCAGTAAGATTGATCTGAATTGTGGCTACCATCAGGTCCCAATATAGAAAATAGATGTATGGAAGAATGACTTTAAGTCAAAAGAAGGCATTTTTGAATGGTTGGTAATGCCCTTTGGTTTGACAAATTCCCCAACAACTTTCATGAGGATGATGGACAATATCTTTTGTCCTTTCACTAATTATTTTGTAATGGTGTATCTGGATGACATCCTCATCTACAACAAGACTTTGGTGGAACACTTGCAGCATATTGAAAAGGTTTTGCACACTCTGCGACAGCACAAGTTATATGCCAACTTGGGAAAATGCCCCTTCAACATGGACAGGGTCCAGTACCTCTTCTACATTGTTGATGTGCATGCTGTGCATGTGGATCCAGCCAAGATCCAAGTCATTTGTGACTGGCCAGCCCCAACCATGCTCATTGAGATTCGGATCTTCTTAGGCCTTGTTGATTTCTATCGCAGGTTCATGCTGGGATTCTCCCATATTGCATGGGCCCTTAGCCAAGTTACCAGGGGTGGTGTTAAGGAAAAATTTGTGTGGGGCATGTCCCAACAGCAAGTGTTCGATGATTTGAAGCAGTGTCTGTGCTCAGCCCCAGTGCTTTCATTACCTGACCTGCAACATATCTTTGATATCGAGACAAATGCTTTCGACTATGTTTTTTACACATTCCTCACTCAACATGACCACCCCATGGCCTATCATAGTGAGACACTATCTGATGTCATCTGTAAGTACCCCACTTATGACAAATAAATGTACTTTGTTGTGCAAGTCTGCCGCCAGTGGAAGCATTACATTCTCGGGAAGGAGACATTCATCCACACTGATCATAAGCTACTACAGTTCATGCAGACACAAGGAAAATTATAGAATGATTGCCATCAGAAGTGGTCCACATATTTGTAGCAATTCCACCTCAAAATCATCAAGCATAAAAAGGGAGTATCAATCAATTCGTTGATTTCCTCAGTCGACCCCCAGTTGTGGCACTCACCACGATGTTAAACTCTTGTGGCCATGAGACCTCCAGACAACCCCACCTCTATGTGACAGATCTTGACTTCGCCAACACCTGCCACATGTTCGGCGCAAACAGAGCTATCATGAATTTTCATCTTCAAGATGGGTTTTTGTGCCATCTGGGTCATCTATGCTTTCCATCAAGCAAGTGAGCAAAGATGATTTGGGAAGCCCACTACAGTCGGGTGGCAGGACACTTCAGCATGGAAAAGGCAGTGGCAATGCTACAACAACATTTATACTGGCTAAAACTTTGATAGGATGTCAACAAGTATATTTGATCATGCACTGCATGCGTTATTGCCAAACCAGACACTAAGAAACAAGGCATGTACACTCCTCTTACTACTCCTGACAGACCCTGGGAATCTATCTCAATGGACTACATGTCGGGCCTTCCATCCACCAAGCAAGGAAATGACTGTGTTTTTCTGGTTGTGGATCGATTTTCCAAGATGGCGATTATGGTTTCCTACAAGAAGAGTATCACAGTGGAGGCCACAGCCAAGCTCTTCTTTGAATGAGTGTGGGTACACTTAGGGATCCCACAAACCATTATCTCATATCGATATAGTCAGTTCCTCGGCACACTCTGGTAGAGCCTCTAGTCACTGTTGGACACCAAGTTCACAAAATCCACTACCTTCCACTCCCATATGGATGGCCAAACTGAGTTCGTCAATCAGATGATCATGCATGTCCTACACATGTACAATTCCAAGAACCCCCACACATGGGATGAGAGTCTTCCTTATGTTCAGCACAGTTACAATAGAGCCATGCATAGCTCAACCGGCCACAACCCCTTTAAGGTGGGGTTGGGATTTCAACCATTGGGTCCCATGGATGTTGCACTACCCCTTGCAGACACCCAGGAAAACTCGTCGCATGCTCCCACTGAAGTTGACAAAGCCACCCGATTCATTGAGAGGATCTAGCACATTCGCCAACAGGTTCGGGATATTTTACAGAAGTCCAATGCCAAGTACAAGTAGTGCCATGGTCAACATCGGGTGCCACACCAGTTTCAAGTAGGAGATAGAGTTTGATTACACTTGCAGAAAGAACACCTTATAGGGCCTCATCAGAAGCTTTGTCCACTTTGATATGGACCTTACAACATCACCAAGGTTGTGGGTGACAATGATTTTGAGCTCAACATTCCCCCCTTCCTTGTCTTGCACCCAGTGTTCAATGTGGACCTCCTTCGACCCTATTTTCCACCATTATTGGAAACCTCAGAGATAGCAAAACAATTGACACCAACAGAGCTCAAACCTGACTGCATGGAATAGGAATCCACTGATCGGATCATGGACACACAGGCCAATGGCACTCGTTGGCAGAGGATCCAGCTTTATCGAGTTGTCAAAGCAGGGTAGCTCCTACACAAGGGCAAGTGGCTCACCCGGGGCCAAATTTAGCAGAAATTTCCTCATCTAATGGGGGAAATCAACGCAATGGACACCATTGCTTCCTAATGGGGGAAGATTGATCCAGTAGGATATCGGTGGCCACCCACCTAATCCAACTGACTCAAAACAATATTTTGGAAATTCACTATTTTTAGCATTTTTTTGGGTCTCGAACTTTTGAGGCCATTTTGAGGGAGTAAACATGATTTTTTCACAACCATACAACTCATATATACTCAAAGGATCTTATTGAGCCCCAAAAATTAATCTCCTCATCGATACATTTCCAACGAGCTATCGTGCGCCCTAAACGGAGGTATGCAAAAGTTACGACCCCGAGAAGTTGATGTAGTAACTTACCTCAATGGGGCCCACATGACTTTTGGTGTTTCATCTCTTAGGGTTAGGTTTTTGGATGTCTAGGGTTTTGGCATTCATGTTTATTGTAAAAAGGCCTTCAGGGCCTCATTGTACTCATCTTCTTGCGAATGAGCTCAAAGATAAGTTGCCACCATTCTAGCAAGCTTGTTTTCAGTCTGCATTTTACAATTTCAACGTATTTCATATTAAATAGAAGTCAAGATTTATTGTATCTCTGTTATTATTCATTGTGTCTCTGTGTTAACATTATAAATCTGTGTTTTCGTTTCATTCTGCTCATAAATCCGGATCACTTAGACTGGAATTGATGCATTATAATATCAAAGTGAACATTGTTTTCCCTTGGTATGTGGAGACTCCCATGCTTGATGAGTCTAAGCAATATAAACCTTTTATGCCATTATACATTCACAAAAAAATCCATTTTCTATTGGTGAAAACTATAAGCTAGTGTACTTTCACAAAAAATTTCATTTGCTATTGGTGAAAATTGTAATGTGAGCTTACACATTTATTTTTGTTTCCTTAAAAGAGCTTAAAACTAGAATTAAGCTACTCTGGTAGAGAACGTCATTGAGTTTTTTTATTGCATTGCATTTTTGGTGAATTTGTAATATGACCTCACACATTTATTTTCTTAAAAAAAATTCAAGTATAGTATAGCTAGAAACCCTAATGGGCTTGATGATCATATACATTGTTTAGTGATCATAAACATTGTTTAGTCATAAACATTGTTTAGTCAAAAATGTTCACATCTATTCATTTACATATATATGGCCTTGTTTCTTATCAGTGTTCCAGTACATTACCTTATTATAATAACCTCTATTTCATTAAAAAAAATGCACTTTTTACTTTATTATAATAACCTCTATTTCATTGATTAAAAAATGCACTTTTCTATTATCAGTATTCCAGTACATTACTTTATTATAATAACCTCTATTTCATTGATTAAAAAATGCACTTTTCTATTATCTGTGTTCCAGTACATTACCTTATTATAATAACCTCTATTTCATTGATTAAAAAATGCACTTTTCTATAAACCTCTATATCAGTTCAAAAAAATATGTACTTTGTTTATTGATAAATGCACTTTGTTTACTGATCTGAAAGGCCTTATCTTAGCCTTTAAAATCGATCCAAAAATCCTCCATATCTCAGTCTTTATTTCAGTGATTAAAAAATGAACTTTTCTATAAACCTTTATATCAGTTCCTAAGGCCTTATCTTAGTCTTTAAAATCGATCCAAAAATCCTCCATATCTCAGTCTTTATTTCATTGATTAAAAAATGCACTTTTCTATAAACCTTTATATCAATTCCTAAAAAATGCACTTTTTTTTTACTGATATGAAAGGCCTCTATCTGAGTCTTTAAAAAATGCACTTTTTGTATCGATCCAAAAATCCTTCATATCTCAGTCTTTAAAAAAAAAAAATTGCACTTTGTGTACCGGATCCAAAAAGCCTCTATCTCTATCTTTCAAAAATACACTTTGTTTACTACTATACATAAATCTGAACATCCAAACCCTTCTGCCTTTAAAGGGAATCTGGATGGTCTTTTTGCCTTACCAATTCATGTTTAAATCTGAAAGGCCAAACCCTTCAACCTATTAAGGGAATCCGGATGGTCTCTGATAACTAAAGCTCTCTGAAAAGCCGCAAAAGATGTCTGTCACGATGAGCTTTCAATAAGGTCTGAAAAAACCATGTTGTTATAATGTCATGCCATATTCTGAAGCGATAGTGTAATCTTATCATAGAAATGGATTTTTCACTGATAGAGGAAATTGTAGTGGACATATACATCTTGCATCTTAAACAGCATGAATGGACTGGCAGTCACAATAGTGCAAGTGGATTACCTTACCTCGTAAGAGGAGACGGGATATATTTAAATTGACCGATTAATGATTAAGGTTGGTATCAAATTTATACAGTAAATTTGACCTAAATTGTTTCTTCCCTTTTCTATATATCTTCATCAATCACAAATTATAGCCTTAAATCAATTGTCCGTTGAGGCAATGGATTTAAATAGATTGTACGTTGACGCAATCGGACTTAAAATCACATCATTTAAAAGAAAGAAACTCCCATATACATGTAGTTGTTAATCAGTTTTTAACCATATGGATTTATAGACATCTAAGTCCACAATACAAGGTAATAACAACACTCTCTATAAATAAAAGGAAATGTTAGAGAACACTCCTTATGCTCAAGCAAATTGCTGTATGAAAACACCAGATTATATCTAATCGTATACCTATGCTTGTACATGCTTCAGCTGATTGTTGCTGACCTTCAGAGGCTCATAGTCGCCCACGTTATAAACTTTGAAAGAGGAATTATTATCTATGCTCTCATGGTGGTACGATTTGCACGCTAAGTATAACACGCCCTCCGTCAACTTCCCCATCAAGTTAACAAAACACAGCAACCCAAGAAGGACTGTACCATACCCAGCCCTCGCCGCTATCCCTACGCCATGGCTACGCCCGTCCACGACAGCATCCACGAAAAGCTTTCCAATAACTCTGCCAAATGTAATGTTAAGTAAAAGCAGCGCCAAGGCCGTCGTCCGCTTTCCTTTAATGAGCTTGTTGCTCTTCCTCATGGCGGCCAGGCCGTAACATTTGTCCTCCAACACTGATACGACGCTGGTGAGGTACCACACTGTGCTTATATACATATGGAGGCAGAGCACGACCACCATTACAAGAAGGAAACCTAAAAGAAAGGCCAACACGGAGGCCCCCGATTTGAATTTATGATCAACCTCTCTAACAGCGGGGAAGAAGATGGTGGGGAAGAAGATGATGAGCGGGAGGATGATGGCCAGTAGGGAAGCCACCAAAAAGCCGAAGAAGATTATGAAAAGCCAGAGGAATGTTAACGTCAGACGTTTCCAGACCCTGGGAACGTCAGCGCTCAAAACCCTAACGTACGACAATTTCAATTTGCTGGTGTTGGCCGTGTAGATGGAGGCCACAGTGTACACCACCGACGCAGTGGACAACACCGACAAGGCTAAATCGAAGGTCATATACGCTGCTACAACCACGAGAAGCTCCCTCCATTCCGAGCTCCATACAACCATGAGAAGCTCTCTCCATTCCAAGCTCCCTTCACGCAGAATCGTCTCGCGAATGGTTTCCTCCATTTGCATCTCGTTGATGTTAGGGAAAAGATGACCGAAGAAGAAGTCGTACCCCAGACTCGCAAAAGAGAGGGGGAGAAGCAGGGTGAGAGCAAGAGCCCACAGAAGTTTACTACGAGAGGAGCGGAGGAGGATGTGGAAGGCCTCTCTCACGATGCCGAAGGCGCCAAGCAACTGGAGTTCCTCTGCGGCCTCTTTCTCCATTTTTCAAAAACCTAAACCTTTCCTCTTCTACTTCTTTTCTGCCAAAGTTAGCGTGCCTGCTGCTAGTAGGGCGAGCTGTGAGGCTTAATGGTGGGATTGTTATTATTATGATGATCTGAAGATGCGGGAATGGGGTCAAACGAGTTCCGATATTCATGTGACGAATGTATTACCAACAAAACCCATGCCTTCTCATGGGGTTGCAGTTCGTGAAAGCGAGTTGCAGAACACTCTCAAAACTCCACGACCGATACCATTTTTTTTGTCGATATGTCATAACGTAAGCACTCGGATCATCGTATGGGTGAGACAGGCCCACTGAATCTATCACCACAATAAAAACAATCCAGACTACGATCGGAAGGGACCAAGTCCATTTAAAATACACAAATCCAGATATATATCTCACTCACATACATTATAATATTATACTTTACAATATTATAAAATAAAAATTTGAGGATTTTAATCCAAAGTATTAGATTCATACAAGTTGTAAAGTCAAAAAAAAAACCAAAGTTTTTATTCTAAAATATTAGATTATAATAATAATAAAATATAAAAAATAAATATATATTCATTTGAATTTTAATGTTATTTTTATATTAATTTTTTAATTTAATAGACTTATCATTAAAATAAATTTATAAAATATTTGATTATTAAATCAAATATTTTCTCTAATATTTATGGTCTTATGATTATAATAATAATAATAATCTTATTTTAAGGTTAAAGTCAAGCTAGACACCAAATTGATGTAGCAAGACACCAAATTGAAATTGATGTCTGAGACAAGGAACCCCTTCCACCCAATCATTTGTTTAGTGAGGAGGTGTATAGTAAAATATGTATTTGTTACATTATCTTTTTTTTTAATTATTTGACCACTTACATGAAAGTGTTTATCTTTCACAATTTAATTTAAAATAATTTAATATATAAAGAATTAAAGAGAACAAGAGTGTGGCTTATGACTTTGAGAAAAGGGAGATTTGGAAGAACATGGAGACCAATACAAAGATACAACATTCAATTCATGGTAACAATTAAAGGAAATGTGATTTGAGTATTCTCCTAGGGTTTTTGCTTGCTAGCCATGAAAGATATGATCTTGTTTGATCTTTCCACTAAATATATATCTTTTGGAATTTATTATCATTTAAGAGATGGTTTGTCATGTGGTATCCCTTGGTGGCATTTCCCTCTCCCCACAACATATGAGGGGACCTCATTATGGTAAGTCCTCAACTTAATTTACATTGGATTTCGAATTATCGAATTTTAGAGCAATGCATATCATCAACAATTGTAGCAATGATCGTGGCATTGAATACCCTTCACTAGTTTGTTCCCCTTGTGTGTCATAAGGTACTAACATTCCTGTAAATGCAACTTTTGTTGATATTGTTGTCAATGAATATTTTGTTGTATATGATAATTTTAAAGGATTTACTTTGTGGACCGGATCTTGCTTGAGTCTATCATAAAGTCTTCAGTAAAGGATCTTTGGAAGCTTTCTCAGTCGTAGATTTCAATGACTTGTAACCTAACAAAGGTTTTTTGTCTTGTTCTCATTTAAGGAGGAACTTACTTATTGAGGTGATATTTTTCTCGAGGGCCCTAGATATGTTGAAACACCCCAATTGTGTCTCCCTTGGAGGAAGGATTGTTTGTCGAGTTCGCTACCCATTATCCTACCTAATCTCTGTAAGTTTCTTTCCTAATACAATTTTGCGACTTCATGGAATAGGTTTCATATTTATCGGGGAGTTCCTTTGTTATGAGTTGGCTAGGTTCTTTAATTCAACGCCTTAGTGTTTAGTCTACCTTAGGGTTAATGTGTCAAACAACCTAAAGGAGTTTGTTTAAATATAGGATGGGGGTAGATTATTTCATCACCACATCAAGTACATTAATCTTCCTAATAGATATTCCATGTGTCAAATACCTATACATTTCATTATGGGTTGTTTTTTAATGGTCAAAGTCAATATTCTAATTATTTGAGATTATGTAGTACCTCAAACTGAGACCAACAAAGTCGCAATCAATTAGGGTGGATTGATGATGGCTAGATAATCATGTGTATCTGTTTGAACCTATTTCATTTTTTTAATGATATCTTTGTACCACTTTTCATCATCAAAACCATTTTTTGTGTCATTGTAACTTTTATTTATATAGAAGAAACAAAGAATTAAGAGCAATTGTCAAAAGAAATATAAATTGTAGAAAGTAAAAGATGAAAAACAAGAGTATTGAACATTATTAACTCTTATATTGATCATCCATAAAGAGGGAAATGTTCATAGACCTGTTCAATGGTCAACCTCTAAATGAATAGAGCTCCAATACAATGATAATAACTTAAGAAAACATTATAGAGCTCCCTACCTCTACAAATTATTTATCACTACTCAAACCCTACCTTATTGAAAGAGGATGACCTCATACATTAATTAGTTTACTCCTAAGTATCCCTAAGTAGGGAGGTTAGGATAGGACCGTAGCATTCCCTCCCCCTTCAAATGAAGTTTTGTCCTTCACATTGGATGTGTTGAAACTACTGTAAAATATGTTTTGGTTCCCATGTGGTATCCTTGGGTTGTGTGTCCTTCCATTGTATTAATACTTCAGGGGTAATGCATTGGCATTGTGAATTATCTCATTTTTATAGTAATTCTTATGGTTTTAACCAAATGGAATCCCCTTCATCAAGTTTGGGGAGGATCAGCTAAGTACAAAAATTCATCCCTACCACTTTCTTCAAACAGGACACATGAGATACTAGGAAGATATTAGAGTGTTCCAAGAGAGCCTAGATTTGAGTGCCACTTTGAATAAGGGGATAAGGTGTTCCTTCATATCTATCCCTATAAGTAAACATCGTTCAAGGAGAAGAGCCACTAGAAATTTTCACCCAAGTTTAATGGACCTTGTATAAGATTCAAACATATTGGACATGTTTCTTACAAGTTGGATCTCCTATCCTTCTCTAAGATCCACCCAATATTTCATATGTCATGCTGAAGAAAGTGGTAGGACCAAATTCCCAAGTCCAAACCATCTTCCTCGAAATAGATGAAGAGGGTTCCATTTGCTTGTAGAMAGAGCTRGTTTTAGACAAAAGATATTGTCATCTATCCCATTATATTATGTAGTAAGTCTTGATCCATTGGAAGGATACATAGCCTGAATATGCCACATGGGGATCACTCACATTCTGACAACAATTTCCACATATTCATCCTTAACGTTAACACTTCTTTTGCGGGGGGGAATGTTAGGGTCTCACCCTAACTCCCCTAGTTAAGGGAATAGGTTGTTAGTTAATGTGTAGTGCATGTATAAATATTACATATGGTCCACTATGTAATTAGAGTCTATAATCAATAAAGTATCAATGGCCTCATTAAATAAGGTCCACTAGGTAGTTTATATAGCCTCATTAGTGAAGGCCCATCAGTTGGTTACGTTTTGGGACAGATAAAAATTAATTATAGTGGTAGAAACCATATAATCAGGTGCCAAATGAATAATATTGTATTGGATCTCTTCTCAATTAGAGGTTTCCCCCTTGAAGAGGCAAGTGAACATTGCTTCCAATTTAGAATATCAATAAAKATTTGTATATTCATGTTGCTTCAATACCATGGTTTTATTTTCTTTGCTTTSCATAATTMTATTGCTATCAATATTACTATGAGTTTTTTTTGTTTTAGCTATCAAGGTAAACCATTACAACTTGTGTGATCTAAATTTGTTACTTTCTATGGAAGAGTCACAATGATGTTACATTTAATAATAAATATCCCTCATGTACCTTCTCTTCATATGATAATTCATTGACCTTTGTCAATCTCCTTGTACATTATAGTGCAATCATGGGAAACAAGAATGGATATGGACCACTTGCAACAAATTTAAGAGTTGTGCGGGTGTTTCCTTTTCACGATTAAACAAAAACCACTTGGCCCACCTCAACCTAGTGGTGCACCCACCACCAGGCTATTTGAGTAATAATAATAATAATAATCTATTTTTAAGGTCACGACCAAGCCACACCAAATTGGTTTATGAGACCCCCTTGTTTGTGGGACAAGGGACCCCCTCCACCCAGCGATTTGACTGGTAAAGTCTGCAAAGGTATACATATCCTACCCCCTCTGGATTTGACCTTATGACCTATTAGGAGGAAATACATGTTTTTAACCATTAGACCCACTTAGGAAAGCAACATGCATCATTCCCCTTCCTACATCGAAAATAATTTCCAACCCTGGCTCTTGCTATCATAGAGGATCTAAAACTTCCCATGGTTCGATGTGGATAGGAGTCCTATGGGATTTGCCAGGTAAGGATCGTCTTTTGAGAATTGATTAGGGCCCTTATGTAGGTGATTAGGATGAGGCCCATGTGATGTGCGAATTATTTATTATTGTTTTATGTATATGATTCTAGGCTTTGTGGAATCTTGGGCTTTGATACTTTCTTTCTTATGCTTCTATGTTGTTAGATGTTTTGGCTTAAGCCATTCTAATCGTTTATTTATGTTCCTCTTTTCTTCATTATACTGGTAGTTGCATGTGCAAAGAACATTTTTTATATTAAAGAGATGTAAATCTTATCATATCAATAGAAAAATGATGCTTTAATGTCAAAACAAATGAAACATTGATGGTTCAAGTTTGAAATCACAACTATAAGAAATGCGGTGATTTTACAATGATATATCAAATCGAAGTGAGCTACATAGTGAAATAACAAAGTTGACATGAAGGGTAACTTCTTAAACAAAGTATCCCTCTCTTTATAAAACAAAAAATGGATGTCCAAAATACATTATTACATATCATTTTCCAAAGAATATTTAAATAGACTACCTATATACACATAATTCTAAGTTTCTAATAAATAGTTTTGAATTAAATTTTTACTATCAACGAAGATGGAAATTCTCTAATGAAAAGAACTAAATAACATATTCATATGCACAATTTCTCAACTAATCGTTAGAACTTGAGATTTCATTTTTTCCTCTTATTTTTCAAAAAAAGACATAAGAAAAACCTATAAATTTAACTTAGTTAACCTATCTTTTTAAAACCCTTATATGCAACAATCCAATCATAAATCATGATTATTAATACTTTTAACTAAGAAAAATGTCAATCACATTAAAAAAAACATGATCCAACTCACACAAAAAATTGCTTATACAAATATATAATTTATACAAAATATTCTTAATCGTTGAGTCTTTGCGAGGAGGATCAATTCCCTAATGTTATTGAGAGAAAATTCATATGCATTAGCATGGGACACCATAACCAAAAAGCAATCCAAAATTGTTGTTAACCACCATAATATTAAAATGCAAAGAAAAAACTCAAAGTGAACTTCCTCTGCAAATTGAGCTAACTCTAATTTCAATTTTCCAGCTACCTTTTTCATAGTTGTTATCTAAGCCGCGGATCCTACTGTAGATACGGAAATAACCGCATTAATAGCAGGTTGGATCCAAGCATTGAATAGATCAGTCGATGAAAATATTTGTCCATCAGTAATGGAAATTGCATTAGTGGGAATATAAGCTGAAACATCTCCAACTTGAGTCTCAACTATTGGTAGAGCAGTAACACTCCCCTCACCTAACTGGGAACTTAATTTAGCTTCTCTTTCCGAAAGATGGGAATGCAAATAGAAAACATCTCCCAGATAAGATTCTCGACCAGGTGGTCTTCTTAATAGAAGAGACATTTGTCGATAAGCTTGTGCATGTTTGGAGAGATCATCATAAATGATTGATGTATATTGTTTCTTATACATGAAGTATTCAGTGAAGGCTTCCCCTGTATAAGCAGCGAGATATTATAATGTAGTGGTAGAATCTGTAGTTTCTGCTACCACAATGGTATATTCCATTGCACCACATTCTCGGAATGTATTAACTACCTGAGCCACGGAAGAATCTTTTTGACCAATTGCTTTTTTGTTTTTCATGTGAATAAAATTTTTCATTGGGAAGAATGGATCAGGAAAAGAAATTGTCCATCGCACCAAAAAGAACCTGTCTATTTACTCCAAACATAATCACTATAAGAGATATTGATGCTAGGGATCCACATAAAAGGGTTGCATAGCTGAACAATATCATACTTACATGCATCATTGACCAATGAGATTGTAGCAGGGGTACTAACATTATGGACCATTGCATTTCCTCCAGAAGAAATAAAGTAGCAAAACCATGAGTTAACATAGCACTTGGCGTGGTGATTGCACCTAACCACCGATCATCCTAGTTCTGTACTTCTAGAACTATATGGAGCACGGATGAACTTCAGGAAAGGAACATGAATGATTCATACAAAATCCATATTCATTAGCATGGGACGTCATAACCATGGGACGTCATAACCAAAAAGAAATCCAAAATTGTTGTTAACCACCATAATACTAAAATAAAAAGAAAAAACTCAAAGTGAACTTCCTTGTAAGATCATATTAAATGTCGGTATCCTTATTACTCATCATGTTGATTTCAAACACTAAGGTTTTACAATATTAAATATTGGTATCCTTAGTACTCATTTTTGTTGATCTTGTCAAAACACTAATTCTTATATTGTAATCCTTACTTGTATTGTTATATTTCATCACCTACAACTTTTATTTAAGAGAATTATAATTACGTACTCCTTAATCCTATGATGAATCAATGACGTGATTTCCATAACGTATAACAAAAAGGTGATCACATAATTAAGACCTTAAATATTGATTTTTTTCTTTATCTACCTTCTAAGTTTGAATAGCTTGTAGGAMTGATGTTTTTCCTTTATCTACCTTCTATGTTTGAATAACTTGTGTTAACACAATTTTTGTCATTGGAAAAAATTTAAATTTTGTCAAAAATTTGGAATCTTGGTTTAAATTATGAGTTATGCATGTGAGATAATGCATGCTACAAGAAAGTTGTTCTTCTAGCAGTGCCTCTATTTTGGAAATTGTTAAATAGAAATTTACACATTGTGTGTAGTTTTGTGGAATTCTATGATGGTGAATGGGTGGAATGAATTCATTGTCTATCCTAATTATCATTTACATTTGCTCAACTCATCAAATATCCAAAGATATTTAGTAAAACAATGCAGAAATTTTTGTAGGTAATTGTTTTTGTGTTCATCTTACGGCACGATTTCCAATCAAATTGGATTGAATATCAAAAACATAAAACATGGGTTTGTTCCAGAACGGGACTAATTAGGATTTTTAGGAGTCGTTTCCCACAAAAGTGAACCATTTAGGAGCTATAGGTGGTTCTTTAAGAGTGATGTTTCCAAATTTTGTTGATTTTTCAGAATTCGATTTTCTAAAAAACGTCTATTCAACAGAAGTGTCGCCTTCATCAATTCGACTTGGAGATTTGATCCTGATTTTCTACTTAAGAATTAAGATGATATTCATTTGTTTAGGATCTCAGATTGAATTTGTTATTTGGAATTATATTTTGTAAATTTTATTTAAGCAAAAATGATCGATGAAGAAAGGGTGGAATCTTCCTCTTGGAGGTTCAATCTTTCTCTTGCAAGAAAGTCGAGGTTTGATTAGAATAGGAGAGAGATATGAGAATTTTTATTGAGGAGTTTCACACATTGCAACATCTCATGCTCAACATTTCAGACATTTTGATAGTCGGATATGTGTATCTATTGTAACTATGTTTTTTCTCCTTGCTTGAAATACAAAGATGATTTCTACAATGCATCAATTGTCATGTCGGTTAAGATCTAATTGCAATAAAGATTATGTTATTAATTTCCCGTAACTAGTTGTTTGTATTCAAGTATTTCATTCTGATCCAAAATATGATTTTCAGTCTGAATGTCTTCTTGGTGAATATATGAATTTAGCAGTTTGTTGATTTATGTATTCATTTTTTTTCTCTATTCCTTATTATCACATTGTCTATCAAATGTCTAGCTCTCAAAGTGAATGTCCTTGACTATGTGAAATGTTGTTGATTATTTGAATGAAGATAATTTTACCAGATCTTTATCCTTTCAACCTGCTTAATCCACCTACCAACCAAATCAAAACCATTGCAATAAATAAGATGTGTTAGGCATGCCCTCCCAATAGTCAAAGAGAATATTCTAGTGCTAACATCTTGTATGACTGGTGTCTTTTCTTTTATCTACCTTCTATGTTCGAATAGCTTGTAGGAATCTAGAGTCCTCTTCTTATCCTAGTTTGTTAACCATTTGGTCCCCCACTTTTACTGATATATTATTTTGCTTCTAAGAGTGGTTCACTTTGTGTGGTATGTTAAGTTTTGTGAACTAAATGTAAAATGTATTCACTATGTAAATATGTATATAAGTTATTTATATAAGCTTATTGAGAACTATGGATGGCAACTAAAGAAAGGTTGTATTTTTTTTAATTTTTTCTTAATTTTTGTATATTTTCTTAAGGTGAATAATAAAGTGACATATTTTTTTTTCTATGGTAAATGATAAAGTGAAATTGGCATAATATGATGTGAAAAAGTAATATGAATACAAATGGAATTTAACTATATTGATAAGGAATATAATATGCTACGAGGTGAGGGAAAAAAAGGAGAAAAGTTAACCATTAGACATATATCATCCTCTTGAATCTTTGTCCATGAAAAAGATTGAACATTTCTAAAGACCATATATCATGTTTTAAATGTATTTTATGATATGAAACAAGGGGTTATATGAGGGTGTCTTCACCTATCACAAGGTTTAAGGAACTCCTAAGAACACTCAACCAACTCATCCAGCCAACTCAGAGAATGAGGGTCCCTCCTCCCTTGAGGGTGTAGCCTTCTAGGGGATTCCTATGAATTTAAAAATTAATATATTGGTGTGTTAGTTGGATAGTTAGTTAGAGCATACCTTTCGAGCCTTGATCTATGTGCATGAGCATATAATACTGATTTCCTAGTTTTGATTAAGATGCATCTTGAGAATAGGGTTTTGATTTAAGAGCTATGTAAATATATAAGAAGGGAATTTTCCTCATTGAGAAAACTAAGATATCTAATCTGATTTATTCCAATTCCTCAGATTTCATGGTTACATCTTGTCTTTTATTTAGATCATTTCTAGTGTCTTTATTCTTATCTTGTTGATTGGTTGTGTATGCATCTTATGATTTATCATTTGGTATCGACGCAGTAAGATCTTGGCTTACTCATTTTCACTCATACATTGGGATTTTGGAGTCCACCCTCCCACCCCACATTTCCTCTTCACCTTTTCTTGGGTTTCACAACTCCATGCACACTTACATGTTTAGGTTTTGGGTTCACATGAGGTCCATGATACACCTCAACTACCTTATATAAGCTATTTCTCTTGGTAATTAGCTCCATCCAACAAAATATTATTTATCACACCTCTTCTTTTAGTTCCTTAGGATTGAAACCGACCCAAATATAGTCATTTATAGGGTTTTTTATAGGCCGCTCTCCCACCCTATTCCTTTCTCTTATGTTTTGTTACTCTCATAAACTCCTCTTCCACATTTCGGTAGAATCACTCCCCTCAACTCACCTTATATACCAAACACCACTCTTGACAAGAAACTTAACTAAGTCCATAACCTAAGGTTTCCCCTACACCTATCTTTAGCTCTTACACAATGTCTCTCTCTTAATTTATCCTCATATTAATCATTCCTCTGATTATGAATAGCTTAGTCTATCCATTTTTGTACAAGAATTGGCCAATTCTCTTACGGAATCCCTAATACTTCAACCTAGGATTTCCACATCCACTTTCTAGCTAGAAACTAGAATATCATTTATACCTAAATATGATGGCCAAATGCATGGAGATGTTTTGGATTCTTGGATCGACAACCTTACTACCTACCTCCAAACCTACCCAAAAATGTCAAATGAGCAACACATCCTTCTTGCAAATAACCATTTAGAGGGAATTGCTCAAGCTTGGTGGTACTCTCAACAAACTTCTACCAAGATACATATGCAACGTAATGAAGAAAAATATGTCAATGAATATCTTACTAACATCACTACATGGGATGCATTGTGGCAAGCCCTAAGAAGGCATGTTGATCCTCCAAGTTATTTATCTAACTTAGTGTGCAAGTGGTTGTAGTTATGCAAAACTCCATGTCAAAGTGTCCAATAGTTTATCAAGGTATTCACTAATATTTTCCTCCAACTCCAAATAATAGATCCTAAATAGGTACTTGTGCTTAAATACAATTGTGGTTTGCTTACTATTTTTTTCAATGAAGTAGATCTATTTCATAGAACCTATTAGCACCAATTCTTGCAAGCAGGTGAGCGAGCAGTCTGATTTCAACGACAAGGATCAATTGGCAAAGCAGATCGACGGTCGACGGGGAATCCCAGTTAACAGAGTTGCGTCGAGATTAGTGCAATGGATAGCACCCATATTACAAATTTGGGTCGTTCGATCCAGTCGGGACAGGTGGCAGCTAGTCATCATTTCGGGGATCAGCGTTTCGGGAGACAAGGGACCTCCCATTCACTGTAGCTAAAATTGTCGATTGGTGAAATGTCAAAAGAACCTTTGGAGCTGAGCCCACGGTCCTAGCGCCAGTTCACGTCAAGCGAGCCTGGGAATGAAGGCAGCCCCCTTTTAAACAAAAAATGTTTTCTCAGTCGTTCACCTGAAGGACACGCGGTGCACATCCGTGCTTTCGCAGTTTAGTCGATCGGGATTTCAAGGAAGAAGCGCATCGTGAACTCTCAGTGAAACAAATCCCTATAGGATCAGGACCATTGATCAGGAGGACATGCGGCGCATGATCTGAGCCATGGTTGGGGCCCTTCGGGATTTTCATAGTGTCAGCACCGAAGATGTAATCTTAGCCATCCATCCAAAAGGATGCATGGTGCACGATCACATCGTCATGTCGACATTTGAGAGTTCTAAGGGTAAGGGCTTCATATCTCAAAGCCCCAAACCCTGAAGCGTCGAAAGCGCCTTTGAGGATAAGCGTAGGGTCACAACCCGTGGTCACTTGAGGAAGTAGAAAAGGCTGTACAAAGGGGGCCAAAAGTGTTGAGTTGAGTTTCAGAAGGGGAGCACTGTGTTCTCCAGATGTTGGTTCGACTTGATCTCAATCCCGATACCTGCTTGGAACGAATGAAGAAGAGAGGGGGTGGTTGAAACCTCGCCTCACCCATTAATTGCAAGGTATGGAGGTCCTGGCAGGAAGTCCGCCCAAGGTGGTCCTCTGTATTGGTTTTTCCCACAGAAGCCATGCTGAGTTCTCGACTCCCTAGGGAAGTCTGTGCATGCTAATTCATCATTTAAGGGCTCAGCTACCCCCTAGCGCGAGCCATGTAGAATTAAGGTGGCGTATGACAGAGGAGTGCAGGCTAGATTTGATTGAAGAGACGCCTCATCCGGAAAGTCTAGGAGGCCTCTCATGGGAAAATGTTTAGGAGCATATATAATTAGTTTTGATATTTTTCAAGGATCGATGTTAGAGCGAAGCTCCTGATTGTAAAGTTTTAATAGACACTCTATCTCTCTGGTTATGCATCTATATGTAAGATTTCTTGTCCAATAACAGACAGTTTTCTCACCCCATCTAGTTTTCATCTCATACTGAGGGAGTTCATGATTGATTGATTCACATGAATTATTGCAATTATGTTACGATAAAGGATTTATTGTTGCATTGTTGTATTCTCCGGTTTTTTGCATTTGAATGTAAGAAGATCTTGCATTTAGATGTTTTCTCCTACAGTCTGTTAGAAACCTAATGTTTACGACAGACCTTTTCAGTTCTCTTATACAAGTATTCCCCCTACTCACCCTTACTACAACTCACTGTCTGAAGTTTATCTAAGACTTCACTTGCCCATGCATGCCTGGCATAGTTTCGGAGTTAGAACAACATTGTTTTGAGTTAACTTCCATTCGATCACCCCTTTTCATAAACAAATCATGACATAAACTGATGGGTGTCAGGCTCTGCTCCTGCTGCAATCCAGGAGTGACTTCTGACGCTAACATTTCTGGTGTCGTTGTCGAGGACGAAGTTGAAAATTTTCCCCGTGATTGAACGACATTGAGCCTCTGATTCTGAAGGTGCATTAGGCATTAGATCCCTTAAAGATTGCTACTATGCACCTGGCGACTCCGCTGTGGTGACTCCAAGGTTTCCACATCACTGTTTCAGTTGTGGCTACTTTAGCACGCCTAAAAGCTGACCCAGAGGAGCTTTCTCGAGAAGTTTTCAACAGCTGCTTTCTCAGCCTGAGAAGCTTCCTGGGGTAACGACAACGTTAAGATCTGGCCTTTAATGGTGAACAAGGACCAGGCACATTAAAAGCTGTAAATATTTCACCTGGCGACTCCATGATTCAAGGATCAATCAGCGACTCCACTAGTTCGATATGGAGAAAATCTCAGCTCAAAGGTTTTCTTTCTGTGAATTTTCCCAGATAGTTGGTTTTCCTAATGCACTTCTTGATAGAGACATATGGGAAAATTTCCCCCCTGAATTTCACGCAAAGAGTTCGGAGGTACCAGCTGATCATTTACTAGACTTTCATGAGGTTATTCATCGACTTAATATCATGCATGAAGATGTCCAGATTTATCTCTTCAAGTATTCGTTAAAGGGAGATGCTCTTGATTGGTGTCGATCTCTTCCCACTACAAGTATCCATTCTTTGATAGATTTTCATACAGCTTTCAATTCATTTTGTAAAGATTACTATCCAGCTGATTATTTGTATGAAAACTGTTGTGAGGATTTTTCTTTGCTTCATGAAGCCTCTGCTGGACCTAAAGACCATGTCCATGATAAATCTTCTACTGTGGAGGAAAGCATTTGCCATGAAAAAATAGAGGTGTTGAATGATATTAATTGTGTTAGCCCTAGGATGGAAGCATCTGACATTATTTCATATGCACCTGTTCTTTTAGATGATCATAAAGAGCAACATGCCTCTTGTGAAAATTATGAGCTTATAGAGCAGATGTGGTCTATAGTAAATGGCTCACTTGGGTATCGGGCTGAAGTAGATGTTCCTAGTAGCCCTGCTTATGATGACAAATACCTTCTCATTTTTAAAGAGGGGTTAGTTGTGGAAGAGGATTTTTCTCTTTTCCTCCAGGGGGTTTCTCATGATATATTTTTACCTGGGATTAAAGAGAAAAAGATTATGTATGAGTAGCCAGAAGCAGCAGGTCCCACTATCCATGAAACAGATATTTTTGACGGGACCACCAGTCTAGAAGAAGATCATAGGGATAAGGGTCAGCCCTTTTTTGGTGAATGTTATAGTGATGATGAGCAACAAGCTTATCCTACATTTGATCACTATAAATACACTGACCAACATGACAATGAGAAGATCCATCCCTTGGTTCCCATTTATGATGAATATGAATCTGATACGGGGGGAAGCCAAGAAGAAGAGGAAAAGTAACCAGAAGAGCAGCTGAGCACATATTTCATTTCAGAGCCAGTCAGCGAGCAGCCACCACCTGAGAACAGCGAGCCTACATCAGTCATCCACTAACCTGTTCTTATCAGAGATATTCAGCCACATGTGAGCAACTCTGTAGTAGAGGAGGCTCTCTGCCGCCCATTTTCCGAAATTCGCCACTCATTCTATGAACCTGTTAGCAAATACATGGAGTG
>JASDQU010437198.1:0-15985 GCA_032191745.1 Picea mariana | reverse complement strand
GACATTCAGCAAATCCTTTTTTAATAGATCATAGAACCCAATGTAGAATTCCATTGTAATAACATTCAGGTCAGGGTTCTTTCCTTTCAACATGGAGGAGATAGTGGAGAGGAATTCTTCCTCCAAGATCTCTTCTTCAAGGGATTGATTCATTTCATCTATAATTGATCAGGGGAATTTGGTGATAATTTGAAGGATCTCCTAAATATGACATCTCGACGGCTCTAAGAATAGCGCCTTGAAGTTTCCAACCCATTCATTAGCCTTATATATGAAATATATCATTACCCCCCCCTCCTAATTCCTGATTTTCCATATGGTATTTATGTTCTTACAATGATTGGCGAAATGTTGAAAGAACTTGGTATTGTTGTCTCCTTCATGGATCCAAAGGAAACGACTCTTAAGACACCAAGCTACCGCTTCCTTCTTTAGGGGTAGATTATAAAGATATAAATTGACAATTTCTTCATCTGTGAAGATTCCAAAAGAATTGTCATCAAATAACTTTTTTGTCCCAAGCTTTGTTTCCTTTAAAAGAGCTTGGGATTTCTCTTTGAAAGAGAAGTGCCAATTCTTCATTATGAATTTCACTACAGATATGTTTTCCGCAAATGACTGCATAAAATAGAAAGAAGAGTGAGAACTAAGAAGCTCCCACATTTCCTTGATCATTTTTTAGTAGTCTTCTTCTAAGAGCCACGCATAATTGAACTTAAAAGGAGCCACTGGTTTTACATGTTCATATTCCAATTTCAATAGAATTGGTAGATGGTTAGAAAGACTGCCAAAGCCGATCCATTATTTCATAAAGAAATGACTTTCGAGCAAATCTTCAAACACCAGGAAATGATCAAGTCTCTTTTATATATCCTCCTCATTACTTTTGAAATTCCACCAAGTTGGGACAAGCTTACAGGGCTCGACATCTACTAATTTATTTATTTTCAAAAAAAAAACTTGAAAAAATCCCCCTGAGTGTCATGTCTTGGGTGGGACCCCCAAAATTCTCAAATCAAAAGAGTGAGGTTTAAATTTCCTCCTATGAGAGTGAAGGGGTCACTCGAAGCTCTATTCTCAACCAAATTCTCCCAATGTGGCTTCTTGTCCAAATAAGGGCCATACACATTTAAAATATTCAAAGAAATACCCAACTCCTTTATTTCCAAATAAACCATTATTTTTTAAGTAAGAGTATACATAGAGAGAGCCCCAAGAACTGGGCTCTATGCAGAAATTAAACTTCTCAAAAACTCATAGGCGTCCAAAGAACAAAAGGACCAATGTTTTAACTAAGGTTCGAAAGCGGCTCGAGCTTTTGAACCTACAACCATGGTTTCCTGAATTAGTATAACATCTGGATTGTGGGCTCTCATGAGCCTTTTGAGGGAATACATTTTTCGAGCACCCCCTACCCCCCTAGAATTGAAAGAGAGCACAATCATGGTGGAGAATTTTTTAGGGCTTTCCCCACTCCAAGGGCCTTAGGAATGGTTGTTTGTTTTCCTTTTATGATATATTACACAGCCTTCTGTTAGGATTTTAAGAGATGAAACTTCCTCCCCACCCAAGTTTCATGGGAAAAATTGAAAGCAAGGCCTCCTTAAGAGGAAGAATCTTCTTTAATTTTAACTTTGGATCTCAAGGGATAATTCTTTAAGGGATGATCCTTGCAAGATTTTAACTTCAAATATGAGCTAGGAGAGGGGTCTTTTGCACGTTCAAACCCCCTTGGTTTATCAAGCATCAAAATAGAAATAGTATTCAAAGACAGATTAATTGGGGAAGTGGGAGTACTACTGGAGCTAGTTGGGACCTAGGAAGTGGGGCAACATATAAGTGAGGGGAGAGCATCTTCACTAACACCTTGTCTTAAATAGGAGGGCCTTGCTACATTGGACTTGGATGTGTCCCACTTCATGACACACATAACAACGGAGTGGAATTCTCCAATAACCGAATTTTTGTGACTAGGATATATCCCCCATTACCAGTTCTATTTCATCCAACAAACCATCACACAAATCTACTTGAACCTACATCAAAGTCCATATCCTCTCCACCTTAGCTTCCGAGATCAATAATAGGCCAACGAATCGCCCAATTTTAATAGCAATAGAGTTTAGTACTTATTCTCTCCATAAAACTAAGAGGAGACCTAATAATATCGCTCAAAACTTCTATACTTCAGTCATCCCCGTGGATGGATCAAAATCCACACTCTATCGTTGGAGGACAAGACCTGGAGGACCCCAATTCCAATTTTGTCAGCATCCTCTTCAGATTACAATAAGAAGCATAACCACCCCCTCGTCACAACATGAAAAACCAGCAACTAACTAAGTGAGGGAAACTAATTACATCGAAAGGCGTACACCTATTGACAATGGGCACAATTAATGATCTTTAAATCTTATTTAACCTTAAATCCTAATCTTATGGCTATGCATTGAAGATGCTGGCATATTCTTAGTCGTCCTCCAAAATCAATGGGTCAGATTTATTGTTCATAACTTTCTTGCATTTATCAAGGCATCCGTTAACATGTTTACTTTTTAACATTTACCTAATCACATTAAAAAATTACTGTAAGGATATGTAATTGCCACGTAGGATTAAACCATGGAAACTAAATAAATACCCACGTTCTGCTTCTGAACCGACTGTCTGAAACCCACGCGTGCCATTTATCAACCTAATGTAGCCAAACGTTTCGGCGTTCACCAGCCGCCAACCAGGTTTCAGCATTCACAAGCCACCAGCGACTTTGTGGCTGTGCTAGTTAGCCTCCAGCCACCTTTTGAGGGAGTCTTCCCGAATTGATTTTCTGTAGAATCAACCCACTAGAGACATTCTGAGGACCTGCGAAATCCCTTCTATGCTTATGTCCTTCCCGAATACCAACTGAACCTTCTCCTTTATGGCATGAATACACTTTTTTTCCTTGAGTGGGAAAATTGATTGTTACCTCCTCCTATAACTTCGTCTCCATTACCTGTGTCATCAAAATGGGGGAGATTACTATGAAGTTCTGACGCCTAGGCTTGGATGGAGGAGCCTCGGTACCATGAAAATATGTTTGCATGGATTCGTCTTTACGGGAGGCTAGCTTCACCTCACCACCTTGCTCCAGCAGTAAAGGAACAAGCATAGATATGTCCAGACCTTCCATAAAAATTCCAGGTGGCCTAACGACTCGGAAAGAGAGCCTGGCGACACCCGTGAGGATGGGTTGCATAAATTATATGACTGTGGGTAAAATTCCTAGCGTGACATGGACTATCCTCGTAATCCATTATTATAACTCCATTTAAGAAATTGTCGGACGGAAAAGGTGACGACGGAAGTTTAGGCGGAGAGGAAGCCACGGAGGAGGAAGAAACCCTATGGGCCGGAAAAGATATGAGAGATGACTTGGCACTGAGGAAACCCTTCCACTAAGGGGCCATTGGTCCGCCCAAAATTCAATTTTCATTTAACACATTGTCAATTGAGGGAGCCAGAGTCAAGACTCGAAAAGGAAGTTGGGGACCAAAGAAAAGTGGAGACTTGAGACGTGCGGAAGCAATCTCAATATATAATTTTTATTTAAATTAATTATGAGGCATATACTTATTGGAAATGGTTATAATTAATGATATTTTAATTAAAAATCTTAATTTTATGGATAATAATTAAAGATGTTAGCAATTCTTAGTCGTTCTTCCAAATTAATGAATGAAATTTAATATTCATATTTTCTTTGTTCCCAAATCAATAAATAAAATTTAATATTCATATTTTCTTTGTTCCCAAATCAATAAATGAAATTTAATATTCATATCCTCCTTGCATTTATAAATGCGTACATTTTCTTGTTTAATTTTTCAAATTTACTTAATATGATTAATAATTTACTCCCTAGTCAATAATTATCATATTTTCTTAATTAACAAAGATTAATTAGAATACCTCAGTGTCATATTCGGACATGTCTTTATGAATCTGAACGAGCTGACTAATGGATGCCACATTTGGTCTGAGTTTCCATACAAAAGCTCGACGCATTAGCTAACTCATCACGCATGCAATACAACTCTCATATTGGGGCAAGCGTTTATATTTTTTTTTGTATGGGTGTGAAAAGTGTCTGAGGTCGTTTTAATTATCAGGTTGGGTTTTTTTGTTACCAGTGTTCGTGGGTGCTTTTGTTATTTCCCAGGTAGGCATGCAAAATCCATTACAAAAAAGAGGAGAGACGCACTGCATCATGGGTTGTTTCAGTATCTACCACCAATCATCAAACAAAGAAGCATGGAAACGATATTCATGTTGATGGATCCTCCATTATTGTGCCTTCAATGACACAACAGTTGTGGCCAAAAAGTCTATTGACTACTTGAAAATGGTGTATCTGGATGACATCCTCATCTACAACAAGACTTTGGCGGAACACTTCCATCATATTCAACAGGTTTTGCACACTCTGCGACAGCACAGGTTATATGCCAACTTGGAAAAATGCCCCTTCAACATGGATAGGGTCCAATACCTCATCTACATTATTGATGTGCATGGTGTGCATGTGGATCCAACCAAGATACAAATCATTTGTGACTAGCCAGCCCCAACCATGCTCATTGAGATTCGGAGCTTCTTAGGCCTTGTCGATTCCTATCGCAGGTTCATGTTGGGATTCTCCCATATTGCATTGGCCCTCAGCCAAGTTACCAGGGGTGGTGTTAAGGAAAAAATTATGTGGGGCATGTCCCAACAACAAGTGTTCGATGATTTGAAGCAGTGTCTGTGCTTAGCCCTAGTGCTTTCATTACCTGACTTGCAACAGACATTTGATATCGAGACAAATGCTTTCGACTATGTTTTTGGCACAGTCCTCACTCAGCACGACCACCCCATGGCCTATCATAGTGAAACACTATATGATGTCATCTATAAGTACCCCACTTAGGACAAATAAATGTACTCCATTGTGCAAGTCTGCCGCCAATGGAAGCATTACATTCTTGGGAAGGAGACATTCATCCACACTGATCATATGCTACTGTAGTTCATACAGACACAAGGAAAATTATAGAATGACTGCCATCAGAACTGGTCCACATATTTGTAGCAGTTCCACCTCAACATCATCAAGTATAAAAYAGGGAGTATCAATCGATTCGTTGATTTCCTCATTCGRCCCCTAGTYGTGGCACTCACCACGATGCTAAACTCTTGTGGCCACRAGACCTCCGGATAACCCCACCTCTATGCRATAGATCTTGACTTCGCCAACACCTGCCACATGTTGGGYGCAAACACARCTACCATGAATTTTCATCTTCAGGATGGGTTGTTGTGCCATCTGGGTCATCTATGCTTTCCATCAAGCGAGTGAGCGAAGCTGATTTAGGAAGCCCACTACAGTCGGGTGGCAGGACACTTCAGCATGGAAAAGGTAGTGGCAATGCTACAACGACATTTATACTGGCTAAAACTTTGATAGGATGTCAACAAGTCTATTTGATCATGCACTACATGCGCTATTGCCAAACCGGACACTAAGAAACAAGGCATGTACACTCCTCTTACTACTCCTAACAAACCCTGGGAATCCATCTCAATGGACTACATGTCGGGCCTTCCATCCGCCAAGCGAGGAAATGATTGTGTTTTTGTGGTTGTGGATTGATTTTCCAAGATGGCGATTATGGTTGCCTACAAAAAGAGCATCATAGTGGAGGCCACTGCCAAGCTCTTCTTTGAACGAGTGTGGGTACACTTAGGGATCCCACAAACCATTATCTCATATTGATATAGTCAATTCCTCGGCACATTCTGGTTGAGCCTCTAGTCACTGTTGGACAACAGATTCACGAATTCCACTGCCTTCCACCCCCATATGGATGGTCAAACTGAGGTCATCAATCGGATGATCATGCATGTCCTACACATGTACAATTCCAAGAACCCCACACATGGGATGAGAGTCTTCCCTATGTTCATCACAGCTACAATAGAGCCATGCATAGCTCAACTGACTACAACCCCTTTAAGGTGGGGTTGGGATTTCAACCATTGGGTCCCATGGATGTTGCACTACCCCTTGTGGACACCCAGGAAAACACGTCGCATGCTCCCACTGAAGCTGACAAAGCCACCTGATTCATTGAGAGGATCCAGCACATTTGCCAACAAATTCAGGATATTTTACAGAAGTCCAATGCCAAGTACAAGCAGTGCCATGGTCAACATCGGGTGCCACACTAGTTTCAAGTAGGAGACAGAGTTTGATTGCATTTGCAAAAAGAACACCTTACAGGGCCTTATCAAAAGCTTTGTCCACTTTGATATGGACCTTATAACATCACCAAGGTTGTGGGTGACAATGATTTTGAGCTCAACATTCCCCCATTCCTTGGCTTGCACATAATGTTTAATGTGGACCTCCTTCGACCCTGTTTTCCACCATTATTGGAAACCTCGGAGATAGCAGAACGGTTGACACCAACAGAGCTCAAACCTAACTGCATGGAACAGGAATCCACTGATCGTATCATGGAACACAAGCCAATGGAACTCGCCGACAAAGGATCCAGCTTTATCGGGTTGTCAAAGCAGAGTAGCTCCTACACCAAGGCAAGTGGCTCACCCGGGGCCAAATTTAGCAGAAATTTCCTTATCTGATGGGGGAACTCAACGCAATGGACACCATTGCTTCCTAATGGGGGAAGATTGATCCAATAGGATATCGGTGGCCACCCACTTAATCCAACTGGCTTAAAACTGTATTTTAGAAATTCACTATTTTTAGCATTTTTTTTGGTCTCGAACTTTTGAGGCCATTTTGAGGGAGTAAACATCATTTTTTCACGACCATACAACTCAAAGATACTCAAAGGATCTTATTGAGCCCCCAAAATTAATCTCCTCATCGATTCATTTCCAACGAGCTATCATGCGCCCTAAATGGAGATTGTATGCAAAAGTTACAACCCCGAGAAGTTGATGTAGTAACTTACCTCAATGGGGCCCACATGACTTTTGGTGTTTCATCTCTTAGGGCTAGGTTTTTGGATGTCTAGGGTTTTGGAATTCATGTTTATTGTAAAAAGGCCTTCAGGGCCTCATTGTACTCATCTTCTTGCGAATAAGCATAGTCGTCACATCTCTTCTCAGAAATAAGCTGCCACCATTCTAGCAAGCTTGTTTTTCAGTTTTCATTTTACAGTTTCAATGTATTTCATATTTAATAGAAGTCAAGATTTTTTGTATCTCTGTTATTATTCATTGTCTCTGTGTTAACATTATAAATCTGTGTTTTCGTTTCATTCCCATGCTTGATGAGTCTAAGCAATATAGACCTTTTATGCTAGTATACATTCAAAAAAAATTCATTTGCTATTTGTGAAAACTATAAGCTAGTGTACTTTCACATAAAATTTCATTTTCTATTGGTGAAAATTGTAATGTGAGCTTACACATTTATTTTTGTTTCCTTAAAAAAACTTAAAACTAAAATTAAGCTACTCTAGGTAGAGAACGTTATTGAGTTTTTCTATTGCATTTTTGGTGAATTTGTAATATGAGCTCACACATTT
Source organism: Picea mariana (assembly GCA_032191745.1). Classification (NCBI taxonomy): domain Eukaryota; kingdom Viridiplantae; phylum Streptophyta; class Pinopsida; order Pinales; family Pinaceae; genus Picea; species Picea mariana. The sequence goes on along the minus strand of JASDQU010437198.1, from coordinate 8,405 downwards.
ATTTTCTTAAAAAAAAATCAAATTAAAATTAAAGCATAGTATAGATAGAAACCCTAATGGGCTTGATGATCATAAACATTGTTTAGTAAAAAATGTTCACATCTACTCATTTACATACATATGGCCTTGTTTCTTATTAGTGTTCCAGTACATTACCTTATTATAATAACCTCTATTTCATTGATTAAAAAATGCACTTTTCTATTATCATGTTCCAGTACATTATCTTATTACAATAACCTGTATTTCATTAATTAAAAAATTAAAAAATGCACTTTTCTATTATCAGTGTTCCAGTACATTACCTTATTATAATAACCTCTATTTCATTGATTAAAAAATGCACTTTTTTATTATCAGTATTCTAGTACATTACCTTATTATAATAACCTCTATTTCATTGATTAAAAAATGCACTTTTCTATAAACCTCTATATCACTTCCTAAAAAAATGCACTTTGTTTATTGATAAATGCACTTTGTTTACTGATATGAAAGGCCTTATCTTAGTCTTTAAAATCGATCCAAAAATCCTCCATATCTCAGTCTGCATTTCATTGATTAAAAAATGCACTTTTCTACAAACCTTTATATCAGTTCCTAAAAAATGCACTTTTGTTTACTGATATGAAAGGCCTCTATCTCAGTCTTTAAAAAATGCAATTTGTGTATCGATCCAAAAATCCTTCATATCTCAGTCTTTTTAAAAAAAAAAAAAGCACTTTGTGTATCGATCTGAGTCTTTAAAAAATGCACTTTGTGTATCGATCCAAAAAGCCTCTATCTCTATCTTTCGAAAATACACTTTGTTTACTACTATACATAAATCTGAAAAGCCAAATTCTTCAGCCTATGAAGGGAATTGGAATGGTCTGGTATTTTTCATTGATAAAACCTCTATCCCAATCTACGAAGAACGCACTTTTCTGTACATAAACTCTATCTCAATCTTTAAAAAATGCACTTGTTTACTACCATACATAAATCTGAACATCCAAACCCTTCTGCCTCTAAAGGGAATCTGGATGGTCTTATTGCCTTACCAATTCATGTTTAAATCTGAAAGGCCAAACCCTTCAACCTATTAAGGGAATCCGGATGGTCTCTGATAACTAAAGCTCTCTGAAAAGCCGCAAAAGATGTCTGTCACGATGAGCTTTAATAAGGTCTGAAAAAACCATGTTGTTATATTGTCATGCCATATTCTGATATGATAGTGTAATCTTATCATAGAAATGGATTTTTCACTGATAGAGGAAATTGTAGTGGACATATACATCTTTGGCAGTCACAATAGTGCAAATGGATTACCTTACCTGGTAAGAGGGGACTGGATATATTTAACTTGACCTATTAATGATTAAGGTTTGTATCAAATTTATACAGTAAATTTGACCTAAATTGTTTCTTTTTTTTACGCCGAAAGGCGTACACCTATTGACAATGGGCAGATTTAATAGGGGTTTAGCGCTTAATAAGTTTTCTATGGACAGGATTAAATATGGATGGAATATTCTTAGTAGTCACACAAAATAAATGGCTGTGATTTCAATCATTAACTTCCTAGCTATTATAAAAACATCGGTTTATGTGTTTACTTTTTTACATTTACCTAATCATATTTAAAAATTACTTTGATAGCTAACTGATTGCTACATAAGTGATTAACAGAAATTAAAATATTAATTTTACATTTACCTAATCATATTTAAAAATTACATTGATAGCTAACTGATTGCTACATAAGTGATTAACAGAAATTAAAATATTAACACCAAATAAATGAAGCTCAATCCTTTATTTGTTAATCAATAATAAAATTTAATATATTCTTTTAAAGATTTTTTTCATCTTATCAGCCTTTCAACGTTGATTAGCCACAATTATGTGACTGTGCTAATTTCTATATATCTTCATCAATCACAAATTATAGCCTTATCCGTTGAGGCAATGGATTTAAATAGATTGTACGTTGACGCAATCGGACTTAAAATCACATCATTTAAAACAAAGAAACGCCCATATACATGTAGTTGTTAATCAGTTTTTAACCATATGGATTTATAGACATCTAAGTCCACAATACAAGGTAATAACAACACTCTCTATGCTGACAAATAAAAGGAAATGTTACAGAACACTCCTTATGCTCAAGCAAATTACTGTATGAAAACACCAGATTATATCTAATCGTATACCTATGCTTGTACATGCTTCAGCTGATTGTTGCTGGCCTTCAGAAGCTCATAGTCGCCCACGTTATAAACTTTGAAAGACGAATTATTATCTATGCTCTCAACGGATTGTTATTATCTTGCGTGGTACGATTTGCACGCAAAGTATAACACGCCCTTTGTCGACTTGCCCATCAAGTTAACAAAACACAGCAACCCAAGAAGGACTGTACCATACCCAGCCCTCGCCGCTATCCCTACGCCATGGCTACGCCCGTCCACGACAGCATCCACGAAAAGCTTTCCAATAACTGTGCCAAATGTGATGTTAAGTAAAAGCAGCGCCAAGGCCGTCGTCCGGTTTCCTTTAATGAGCTTGTTGCTCTTCCTCATGGCGGCCAGGCCGTAACATTTTTCCTCCAACACTGATACGACGCTGGTGAGGTACAACACTGTGCTTATATACATCTGGAGGCAGAACACGACCACCATTACAAGAAGGAAACCTAAAAGAAAGGCCAATACGGAGACCCCCGATTTGAATTTATAATCAACATGTCTAACAGCGGGGAAGAAGATGGTGGGGAAGAAGATGATGAGCGGGAGGATGATGGCCAGTAGGGAGGACACCAAAAAGCCGAAGAAGATTATGAAAAGCCAGAGGAATGTTAACGTCAGACGTTTCCAGACCATGGGAACGTCGGCGCTCAAAACCCTGACGTACGACAATTTCAATTTGTTGGTGTTGGCCGTGTAGATGGAGGCCACAGTGTACACCACCGGCGCCGTGGACAACACCGACAAGGCTAAATCGAAGGTCATATACGCTGCTACAACCACGAGAAGCTCCCTCCATTCCGAGCTCCATACAACCATGAAACGCACTCTCCATTCCAAGCTCCCTTCACGCAGAATCGTCTTGCGAATGGTTACCTCCATTTGCATCTTTTTGATGTTAGGGAAAAGATGGCCGAAGAAGAAGTCGTACCCCAGACTTGCAAAAGAGAGGGGGAGAAGCAGGGTGAGAGCAAGAGCCCACAGAAGTTTACTACGGGAGGAACGGAGGAGGATGTGGAAGGCCTCTCTCACGATGCCCAAGGCGCCAAGCAACTGGAGTTCCTCTGCGGCCTCTTTCTCCATTTTTCAGAAACCTAAACCTTTCCTCTTCTGCTTCTTTTCTGCCAAAGTTAGCGTGCCTGCTGCTCGTAGGGCGAGCTGTGAGGCTTAATGGTGGGATTGTTATTATTATGATGATCTGAAGATGCGGGAATGTTATTATTATGATGATCTGAAGATGCGGGAATGGGGTCAAACGAGTTCCGATATTCATGTGACGAATGTATTACCAACAAAACCCATGCCTTCTCATGGAAACCCCGGTTGCAATTCGTGAGAGCGAGTTGCAGAGCACTCTCAAAACTCCACGACCGATACCATTTTTTTTAAATGTGTATAATTTTTTTTGTCGATATGAATATAAAAACAAGGCGAAAGAAAAATTTATTAATGAATATAAAAACAATCCAGACTACGATCGGAAGGGGGATCACAACGTGGGCGGAGATTTCTATTTTGGCCAAACTCTTTTTTGGTTCTGTTAAATTTTAAACCATTTTTTATGCTTTTTATTTTTCTATTTTAAACCATTTTTCCAAGTTTTTATATATATTTTTTACAGTGACAACAATCCCTTCAATTTCTTATTAAATATAATGTATGTTAAGATATATATCTCGCTCACATACATTATATTTTATAATATTATAAAATAAAAATTTGAGGATTTTAATCCAAAGTATTAGATTCATACAAGTTGTAAAGTCAAAAAAAAAAAAACCAAAGTTTTTATTCTAAAATATTAGATTATAATAATAATAAAATATAAAAAATAAATATATATTCATTTGAATTTTAATGTTATTTTTATATTATTTTTTTAATTTAATAGACTTATCATTAAAATAAATTTATAAAATATTTGATTATTAAATCAAATATTTTCTCTAATATTTATGGTCTTATGATTATAATAATAATAATAATCTTATTTTAAGGTTAATCTTATTTTAATCCCTATAAGTAAACATCGTTCAAGGAGAAGATCCACTAGAAATTTTCACCCAAGTTTAATGGACCTTGTATAAGACTCAAACATATTGGACATGTTTCTTACAAGTTGGATCTCCTATCCTTCTCTAAGATCCACCCAATATTTCATATGTCATGCTGAAGAAAGTGGTAGGACCAAATTCCCAAGTCCAAACCATCTTCCTCGAAATAGATGAAGAGGGTTCCATTTGCTTGTAGACGGAGCTAGTTTTAGACAAAAGATATTGTCATCTATCCCATTATATTATGTAGTAAGTCTTGATCCATTGTAAGGATACATAGCCTGGATATGCCACATGGGGATCACTCACATTCTGACAACAATTTCCACATATTCATCCTTAACGTTAACACTTCTTTTGCAGGGGGGAATGTTAGGGTCTCACCCTAACTCCCCTAGTTAAGGGAATAGGTTGTTAGTTAATGTGTAGTGCATGTATAAATATTACATATGGTCCATTATGTAATTAGAGTCTATAATCAAGAAAGTATCAGTGGCCTCATTAAATAAGGTCCACTAGGTAGTTTATATAGCCTCATTAGTGAAGGCCCATTAGTTGGTTACATTTTGGGATAAATAAAAATTAATTATAGTGGTAGAAGCCATATAATCAGGTGCCAAATGAATAATATTGTATTGGATCTCTTCTCAATTAGAGGTTTCCCCCTTGAAGAGGCAAGTGAACATTGCTTCCAATTTAGAATATCAATAAAGATTTGTATATTCATGTTGCTTCAATACCATGGTTTTATTTTCTTTGCTTTSCATAATTMTATTGCTATCAATATTACTATGAGTTTTTTTTGTTTTAGCTATCAAGGTAAACCATTACAACTTGTGTGATCTAAATTTGTTACTTTCTATGGAAGARTMAMAATGATGTTACATTTAATAATAAATATCCCTCATGTACCTTCTCTYCATATGAYAATTCATTGACCTTTGTCAATCTCCTTGTACATTATAGTGCAATCATGGRAAACAAGAATGGATATGGACCACTTGCAACAAATTTAAGAGTTGTGSGGGTGTTTCCTTTTCACRATTAAACAAAARCCACTTGGCCCACCTCAACCTAGTGGTGCACCCACCACCARGCTAKTTGASTAATAATAATAATAATAATCTATTTTTAAGGTCACGRCCAAGCCACACCAAATTGRTYTATGAGACCCCCTTGTTTGTGGGACAAGGGACCCCCTCCACCCAGCGAYTTGACTGGTAAAKTCTACGAAGGTATACATATCCTACCCCCTCTGGATTTGACCTTGTGACCTCTTAGGAGGAAATACATGTTTTTAACCATTAGACCCACTTAGGAAAGCAACATGCATCATTCCCCTTCCTACATGGAAAATAATTTCCAACCCTAGCTCTTGCTATCATAGAGGATCTAAAACTTCCCATGGTTCGATGTGGATAGGAGTCCTATGGGATTTGCCAGCTAAGGATTGTCTTTTGAGAATTGATTAGGGCCCTTCTGTAGGTGATTAGGATGAGGCCCATGTGATGTGCGAATTATTTATTATTGTTTTATGTATATGATTCTAGGCTTTGTGGAATCTTGGGCTTTGATACTTTCTTTCTTATGGTTCTATGTTGTTAGATGTTTTGGCTTAAGCCATTCTAATCTTTTATTTATGTTCCTCTTTTCTTCATTATACTGGTAGTTGCATGTGCAAAGAACATTTTTTATATTAAAGCAATGTAAATTTTATCATATCAATAGAAAAATGATGCTTTAATGTCAAAACAAATGAAACATTGATGGTTCAAGTTTGAAATCACAACTATAAGAAATGCGGTGATTTTACAATGATATATCAAATCTAAGTGAGCTACATAGTGAAATAACAAAGTTGACATGAAGGGTAACTTCTTAAACAAAGTATCCCTCTCTTTATAAAAAAAAAAATGGATGTCCAAAATACATTATTACATATCATTTTCCAAAGCATATTTAAATAGACTACCTATGTACACATAATTCTAAGTTTCTAATAAATAGTTTTGAATTAAATTTTTACTATCAACGAAGATGGAAATTCTCTAATGCAAAGAACTAAATAACATATTCATATGCACAATTTCTCAACTAATCGTTAGAACTTGAGATTTCATTTTTTCCTCTTATTTTTCAAAAAAAGACATAAGAAAAACCTATAAATTTAACTTAGTTAACCTATCTTTTTAAAACCCTTATATGCAACAATCCAATCATAAATCATGATTATTAATACTTTTAACTAAAAAAATGTCAATCACATTAAAAAAAATATGATCCAACTCACACAAAAAACTGCTTATACAAACATATAATTTATACAAAATATTCTTAATCATTGAGTCTTTGCGAGGGAGGATCAATCCCCTAATGTTCTTGAGAGAAAATCCATATGCATTAGCATGGGACGCCATAACCAAAAAGCAATCCAAAATTGTTGTTAACCACCATAATATTAAAATGCAAAGAAAAAACTCAAAGTGAACTTCCTCTGCAAATTGAGCTAACTCTAATTTCAATTTTCCAGCTACCTTTGTCATAGCTTTTATCTGAGCCGCGGATCCTACTCTAGATATGGAAATAACCGCATTAATAGCAGGTCAGATCCCAGCATTGAATAGATCAGCCGATGAAAATATTTGTCCACCGGTAATGGAAATTGCATTAGTGGGGATATAAGTTGAAACATCTCCAACTTGAGTCTCAACTATTGGTAGAGCAGTAACACTCCCCTCACCTAACTTGGAACTTAATTTAGCTTCTCTTTCCAAGAGACGAGAATACAAATAGAAAACATCTCCCAGATAAGCTTCTCGACCAGGTGGTCTTCTTAATAGAAGAGACATTTGTCGATAAGCTTGTGCATGTTTGGAGAGATCATCATAAATGATTGATGTATGTTGTTTCTTATACATGAAGTATTCAGTCAAGGCTTCCCCTGTATAAGCAGTGAGATATTATAATGTAGTGGTAGAATCTGTAGTTTCTGCTACCACAATGGTATATTCCATTGCACCACGTTCTCAGAATGTATTAACTACCTGAACCACAGAAGAATCTTTTTGACCAATTGCTTTTTTGTTTTTCATGTGAATAAAATTTTTCATTGGGAAGAATGGATCGGGAAAAGAAATTGTCCATCGCACCAAAAACAACCTGTCTATTTACTCCAGACATAATCACTATAAGAGATATTGATGCTAGGGATCTGCATAAAAGGGTTGCATAGCTGAACAATATCATACTTACATGCATCATTGACCAATGAGATTGTAGCGCGGGTACTAATATTATGGATCATTGCATTTCCTCCAGAAGACATAAAGTAGCAAAACCATGAGTTAACATAGCACTTGGCGTGGTGATTGCACCTAACCACTGATCATCCTGGTTCTGTACTTCTAGAACTATATGAAGCACGGATGAACTTCAGGAAAGGAACATGAATGATTCATACAAAATCCATATTCATTAGCATGGGACGTCATAACCATGGGACGTCATAACCAAAAATAAATCCAAAATTGTTGTTAACCACCATAATACTAAAATGAAAAGAAAAAACTCAAAGTGAACTTCCTTGTAAGATCATATTAAATGTCGGTATCCTTATTACTCATCATGTTGATTTCAAACACTAAGGTTTTACAATATTAAATATTGGTATCCTTATTACTCATTTTTGTTGATCTTGTCAAAACACTAATTCTTATATTGTAATCCTTACTTGTATTGTTATATTTCATCACCTACCACTTTTATTTAAGAGAATTATAATTACCTACTCCTTAATCCTATGATGAATCAATGACGTGATTTCCATAACGTATAACAAAAAGGTGATCACATAATTAAGACCTTAAATATTGATTTTTTTCTTTATCTACCTTCTAAGTTTGAATAGCCTGTAGGACTGATGTTTTTCCTTTATCTACCTTCTACGTTTGAATAACTTGTGTTAACACAATTTTTGTCATTGGAAAAAATTTAAATTTTGTCAAAAATTTGGAATCTTGGTTTAAATTATGAGTTATGCATGTGAGATAATGCATGCTACAAGAAAGTTGTTCTTCTAGCAGTGCCTCTATTTTGGAAATTGTTAAATAGAAATTTACAC
>JASDQU010437197.1:127238-138667 GCA_032191745.1 Picea mariana | reverse complement strand
ACGCCATCTTCAGTCCCCACGTTGTGTGCACTTCCAGATGACAATGCATGAACCAAACACCTGAATACATTCATTATTCATTCATGCTGCTCATCAGTTATATATTCAAATGAAGATTAAAGAATCATTCAGAACGTTCTACAATAATCATTACCTGGATTGTCGGCTCTGAAGCGGATAGCCGTCCACCCACCGGTGGGCACGCCGACAGTGTTGCGCTCAGGTGGATCCACGAGATTGAATTTGGCAGGGTCCTTGTTAGGGTTGTAGTTACCGAACCCTCTTCCAACAATGAAGAAATTGAAGCCATGAAGATGGAGTGGATGTTTCTCCATTGCCAGCACGCTGGTGCCTTGAAGTACCAACTGCACCGTTGAGTTGAAGGGAATCCGAGTGAGTCTGGTTCCTTTGGATGTCATTGGGTTTTGTGGTGGAGCGCCCGTATAATTGAAAGGCGTGGGAGGCCTATCGGGAAAATCAGTGGTGAAGACACCAGTGATATTAAAGAAATGGGCTTGCAGAAGAGAAATCTTGGGCATAACGAAGCTTATGTTGTTGATGGATGCAGCTACACGGGAACCATTATTACAAGTGGGACAAGAGTCCATGGCAAGCCCCACTGTGAAAAGGAGATGACGATCTACAGTCTGCGGGACTTTTGCAGGAAATCGGGCGGAATTGAGGCTCCGAAGACTGTTGCTGAAATTGGTGGCAAAGGAGGTATCGTTCTGGGAAGGAATTCTGGGCATCGCGATGAAATCTGTATTTGAATTGGAATTGACGTACTGCAAAATGGCTGTGGCGGTTTTATTGTCTACGGTAACGGGCGCATCCATGAATGTGCGAGTAGCTATGAAATACCTACCACTCCCTTTGTTGGCGTAGAGCAAGGCATTTGTGGTCTGGCCTGGAGCAATTACTATTGATTTGGTTCTTAGTGGCTTTGTGTACACTGCATCCACCTCCACCACTTTCAGGTGATGGTCTGCAACATCAAAGAAGAGCTCATCATTGAGAGCAACGTTGATAATCCGAAGAAGGTAAGTCTTCCCATGCTCCACGGAAACCACGAAAGTGTCTGCATTCCCAAATCAGATCATCAGATTTTCATGTATATTCCCCAACAATATCCATTCCAAGAATTTCTAAGTATTTTTATCCCCTTGCCTTTGGTAGGGCACTTGAAGAGTGGCCCTGGCTTTCCATTAATGGTGTGAGCATCAGACACGTTGGGTGCTCCTCCCGATTTAAGCGCTTCATTGATAACAGCTTCCACATCTGCATTCCACCATTCTCCTGCACCAATAATTGAACCGGTGAAAATCTAAGTTAATTGCTTATTGACAATTAAACGTCAAATACTATTGTCTAGTGAATCTGAATGCAAATTACTATACCTAGAAGCAGAGTAATCTCCTTGTGGGGCTTGGGGAAGGGATATAAATGATGTTTAGGGGGTAAAATAACAATGGCTCCGTGAATTGTTGCTCTCAACCAGAGTATATGAGCGTGCCACCACAGTGTCCCTCGTTGTCCAGTGATTGTGAAGTTGTACGCGTAGCTCTGCCCGGTTTGAATGGGGCATTGAGTTATATACGCAGGCCCGTCGGCCCAACCTGTGCGGAGCTGCCTCACCCCGTGCCTGTAATTTAACAATTTTTTTCTTTTCAATACTTTCCACAAAAGCAGTTATGATCTTCATACACTCACTTTCAGTGCAGTGTACGTTAATTATTTGAAAAATAATCGAATGCAAAAACCGACGATGCTATTACCAGTGTATAGAAACGTTATATTTGACATGATTAGTCACGTTCACTATGACGGTATCTCCTTCCCTTGCATATATTGTTGGACCTGGAAATTCTCCATTCACTGTCACAATGGGTTTTGTTTGGCACAAACGGCTCACATTCTTCAGTCCTACCTGAAATCAAAGTAAATCACACAATTCAATTGTATATATGAAACAAATCCATGATTTATGAATGAATATTATGAAGCAAATTATAAAAGCAGGAAGCTTACGTCAAACTTATAATGCCTCGTCTTCCCCTCCCCTTCCATGGCTGACGACAACATGATTACCATAACAAGAAACGTAATTTGCATTACTGAGTCGCCCATTTTCTCTTCAATCTCCCACACAATCACCCTCTGTTGATCCTACTGAGATGTGTGGCACCTGGATTATTACAAAGCTGTGACGGAGCTTGCATGAATATATAGCGAAGTGAGTGATAAGTAGGAGGAATGCGTAGCCATAGGGTATGTTATGGTGTAAGCTGTTGAAGTTGGTATGTGGTCATCTGACCCACCCCTGTTCAATCCATGGCTAAGTGTTTCTGCGGATGCTTTGTTTCAAGGAATCGCCTTCACCGTGCATGTATAAAATAAAAATAAAATTAGGCCAGCGATGCCGAGCGTGACAAAAAATAAAAATATAATGAACCTTGCGGACTACAAAACCAAAACTCTACGTAATAGTTACCTTCAAAGCTACTTCCGTAAACCAAACTAAAACCCTACGTATAGTTACCTTCAAAGCCACTTCCGTGTGGTTGGGACTGGAAAACAATTTATTTCGTGTCAACAGGATTCAACAACTTTCCGAATAAGAAGTGGCCTTACGCGTAGAGCAAAGTCCATTGCGCTCTAGTCCATCCGGTGGCGCTCTAGTCCATCCGGTGGCAGTGGTAAAATGAAACGGAATTGAAGAACAACTATATTCTACGCTTGCTGAACATATTTTAAATCAATGAATTTTGACTCCGTGAAACAAATATTTTATTTAATTAGCAACACTTGAAATAGTTTTATCAATCATTGGGGGGATTTTCATTGGATGCGCAGAAAAGGCGAGCTATATGCAAAGAGCAAATGTTGCAAATCCCCCATCATTGCCCTAAGAGCAAATCTACAATGAATCAACCATGACATTATAAGACGGGCCATTTCTCCTCCCGCTTTTCCAACGCTGTCCTCGTTTCGTTTGGAGCGCACCAACCCTCTGTCGTAACCATTTCGTGCTGCCTATTCGATATATATATACATCAATCACTGCAGCAATGGATGCTGCACAGCCGGCTGGATAGTGTTTGCTTCGTTGGATGGGGTTGCAGGTTTGATGGGCGTTGCTGCACGGGGATCAATATGTAGCCTGTTGTAGAGTCTTTAAGACAGTAACTGAGGTTGTTGATATATATATCATTATATTTTCTTAATATATACACCGAGATATATCACTTACCACAGTTTTAAAGATTCTACAGCAGGCTACATATTGATGGTCATTGGTGCACAGCAGGCTGGTTAGTTTTCGCCTCGTTTGATGGGCGTTGCAGGTTGGTACGAGCACATGCAGCCAGCTTTAATTGCAACAGCCTGGTGGATGGATGTACGTGTATATGGGCGGGCATTATTTACAAAACACGCCTTGTGATATTTTTGTTGGAATAATGTAGAAATTAAGATACTTAGTTATGATTTACGTAACTAAGTTGTTCATGTTTAGGTTTGCATTAGTTTCAGATTCACTTTTATAGGAGATCTGTTCAATTCTGTTTCATGCACCTTGTGCTATATATATGTAATTGATTTACATTAATAGACAGATTATGTGAGCGTAGACTCACGTGTGATGTGCCCTTGTGGCCTCACTATTATTGATTTTAATTTGGTATCAGAGCTTGTGTGACGGTGCTATATGCACTATCTGTGAGACGCGCGATCTGAGGGTGATTCACTGCTATCTGAATTAGTTATTCGTTGATCTGGGAGGCGTACAAGAGCGAAGTTGTGCTTGCTTCCTCATCTCTCGTGCTGGAGTTGTTCGCTGGTAAAAGGGAGCTTACAGGAGCTGTTAGTTGATCCTTCCATTCAAATTGATATCTGCATTACCTGTTTCACACCTGCTCCGTGCGATTTGTGGAGTGTGGAGCGTGGAACATTATTGTTGCAGCGCGCTGCTGTGTAATTGTGGTCCAACCTGTCGGATTCGAATTGCTGCGTATAATCTTATATGTTGCGTCCGATCTACGACTGTTGCTGCCTGCCTCATGATATTTGTTGTTATTGCAAATCCGTTGTGGACTGGAGATCGTTGCTAGAGCGTTGTGACTGCATCGAGTTGTGTGTTGAGACCGCTATAGTGCGCTTGCATCGTTATTACTTGTGTGGAGTTGTGCTAACATGTTGTCACTGCAAGTGGAGCCACATAGCTCGCGATCTGGTATTTTTTATTGTTGTTTTTCAGTCTCTTTCGAAGGAGTGTTCGATCCCTGCATCGATCCTTGTAGTGTTTACTTTGTGTATAGATCACCGGGAGCTGAGATCTGGATGTAGATCTGTGCAGAGAATCCTTCGCGGGCAGAGGAAAGTCATCGTTACTCCGCGGAAGAAAGTCATCATTGCAGTTTGTGTTGAAGCAGAAAGTAGTCTTGTAAATAGAGTTTTTGAAGCCTGCATTTGGAGGGGCAGCACACCGTAGTGATAGAGATCGTTGCTGATAGAGGAGCCCCAGACGAGTGGAGGAGTCTGCCAGCATAGAGGATTTTGGAGTGCTCGCCTACGTGGAGGAGATTTGTCTCTTGTATGAAGCCACCGTTGAATTTGTCTCTGCAAGTAGTGATCGATTGTGTGGAGGACGTCGTTGCTACATTGAAGGCTACGTAGGAGGAAGGCATTGTCGAGATTGTGGCATGTAAATCGTTATTGCTCGTAGGAGCGTAGGTGCATAATTTTGAGAGGGAAAATCCGCATGAAAAGGATTCCCGTGTCTACATTGAAGTGAAGAGTTGGCTCATTGCTTCCATAGGATCGCGTGGGGAAAAGAGCCACAGTGACATATTGTAGAAGAAATTTGGTGATAAGAAAGTGGTTTTCGTTACTTGTCATTTCTTTGCAGGCGGTCGAAGAAAATAGGTTCCTCAAAGCTGAGCACATGTGGAGCACTGTTGTTTTTGGTGCCAGAAATTGTTGTCCAGTGATCATTACTGTGACGTGAAGACTTGCTTATCATTGTTGTTGAAAGAAGACTCAATGTGAAGGAATGGGTTATCAAAGAAGAATTAAAAAGCTCTGGAGAGAGCTGAAACACATGTGGAGGAAGAATCAACAAGAGAAAATACATTTTGCAGGTAAATATAAAGTGTCTTCAGCAGTAGCAGAGGAACACATACTTGATGGAGACCAGGATCAGATTGTGGATCTGGAGCAGATTGATGAAGATGAAGAAATCAATGCAATAATGAAAAGGTTAATGCCAGTTTTACCATCATTTTCAGGTAAACATTTTGATCTTTGGAAAATGAAAATGGAAGGTTTACTTGGATCAGTAGATTTATGGGAATTTGTTCAAAATGGTTATGAAGATCCTACTGAGAAGAGAAGAGATAAATTAACATTATATCTTGTTAGTTCAGCATTGAATAATAACATCCTGTCTGCTCTGTTATATGAATTTGGTGAAATAGAGAATGCAAAAAAGTTTTGGGATAATCTAGAGATGAAGTTTAGTGTGAGGGGGAGCAAGATAGCTAAAGACGAAATTAATCACGTCACTGCTGTTGAAAATGGTGAGTGTATTGACTGTCTTATAACTGAAATAAAGACTGGAAATGATTGCATTGAAATCACAATGATTGATGATGAAAGTATGTATGTAGCTGATTGTGATAACGAGAATGAAAACTTTGTGGAGGAAGATCTCTTTGAAGGAGAGACATATGAAGTCAGATTTGATGAAAACAAGTCATCTAAAGAGTGGTCAAAATTGATGCATGAGAAACATCTTATTGATGAGTTGTTGTTTGGTGAGAAGAATGGTCCACTTGCATACACAAATCAAGTGGAAGACAACTTTATTGTTGCAGAGAAGGAAGAGAAGGAAGATGAAGAGGAGAAAAATCAGAAATCTCTCTTAGAAGAGAAAAATGAAAATAGCAAAAATTGTTTTGATATTCTAATGAATGCTTTTGAGTGTGCAAGGTTTGCTAAGGAAGAATGTGATGTGAAGCACTTAGGTGAAGTGCCAGATAAGTTTGATGAAGAATTATAATTTATTGAGGAATGGCTTCAAAAGCCATATTATGATGAATGCAAAGAAACATTAGATTATGATGAGAACTGTATGGACATTGAAGAAAAAGAAGACTGCATTACATATATAGAAATTGAGTCAGTTTTTATAAAGTGGAGTCCTGAAGAAATAAAATATTACTATGAGCTAATGTTGCAAGATTCAGTTGAGCAGGATATTGTTGATTGTATCCATAAATGGGAGCAACATATTTATGTGGAGTTGGAAGTATTTGCGAACATTAAAGACAAATGTTCTCAGGACAGAAAATGCAGAAGTGTTGAGGACAAAGAACAATAATCAGAAGTCAAATTCCAAAATGCCGAGGAACAAAGTAAAAAGGGCTATGAAGCAGAACAGAGTCAAGATGAAACATATATGGAGTAGCAAACCAAGGAAGAAGCTCCATCTACATCACTATCTAAGATCAAGAAAGGTCAAGATGAAATTGTTAAATTGTAAGCCTAGTTGAGACTGAGACCAGCAAGCATGTTATGTTCTGCTCTGTTATGTTTGGTAGAAAATCCATTTCTCCATTAAGGGGGAGTGTTGGAATAATGTAGAAATTAGGATACTTAGTTATGATTTACGTAACTAAGTTGTTCATGTTTAGGTTTGCATTAGTTTCAGATCCACTTTTATAGGAGATCTGTTCAATTCTGTTTCATGCACCTTGTGCTATATATATGTAATTGATTTACATTAATAGATAGATTATGTGAGCGTAGACTCATGTGTGATGTGCCCTTGTGGCCTCACTGTTATTGATTTTAATTATTTTCAATGGGAAAGCGCTTTTGGTATAGTTATTTTCTTTGCAGGAGGACAAATGGCATTGTGTTTTAAACTTTTGCCTACACGATTTGGTAGAGGCTAAGTACAAACCGTTCTACCTAAGGCTGAAGTCAGGGAGGGTTTTGTTCGTTTTGGTAGAAACCCACCTGTTTGCTTTGCTGGAGATATTGAGGAAGTCAAGTAGAAGTATGTGTAAGACAATATTTAATTTTTATTATTGTAACTGTTGGGTAAATTGTTACATTGTTAGTAAATTTTGATTAGATTGTTTTCAGTATAAATTAGTATTAGTTAATGTTCTGAGTATAATTTAAAGTTATTAGAATTAGTTTTATATGTTTAGAATTAGTGGCATATGATTTTGTAGCAATTTTCATATTTGTAGAAATATGAAAACTATATGAATGTATAAGTTCTTCAATAAAAATATAGAAAAATAATGAGAATTAAGAATAGATTTTTGATGTTTCGTTTTAATCTTTGTATTGTTTGTTGTGTTTCAGGATTGTAATTATCTCCTCATAATTCTACTTGTGCAGATTGAAGTTATTAGCAAGAGTGTTGTAAATTTTAAAGAAATGGCCAAAGCAACAATGGTCTTAATATTTCCCAGCCTCAAATACCAATCTTTAAAGGTGAAAATTATGGTTTTTGAAGCATTAAAATAGTTGATGCTCAAGCTATTGTTGGT
The DNA here is from genome assembly GCA_032191745.1 of Picea mariana. Classification (NCBI taxonomy): domain Eukaryota; kingdom Viridiplantae; phylum Streptophyta; class Pinopsida; order Pinales; family Pinaceae; genus Picea; species Picea mariana. The sequence goes on along the minus strand of JASDQU010437197.1, from coordinate 131,102 downwards.
TTGACCCAATTCCAAAGAGATTAATTAAGAGAATCTAAAAAAAAGCTCAAAAGCTCTTATTTTCATCCAACAAACACTCACTATTTTATTTTTCCAAGACTTGTCGCAACAACAAAATCAAAGGAGGCTTGGCATGTGCTACAACAACCATATGGAGGGACATATAAGGTAAAAGTTGTTAAATTGCAATCTCTTAGAAGAGAAGTTGAAACTCATTTCATGCTCAACTCATAATCTATGCAAGATTTTAATTTAAGCCTGCAAAATTTGATGCTATTGTTGTTGAAGAATCTAAAGATTTAACTTGTGAATGAACTTATGGGATCTCTTCAATATCATGAGCAATAGATCTATTGAAAAATATTTTGAGCAAGTTTTTCAAGCAAAAACAAATATTTCTAGAGATAGAAGTCATGAAGTTGAGAATTTTCCAAGTGAGGAAATACTCATGGACCATGAAGAGGACAAGGAAATATTCCTTATTCTTCACACTCATAGACGAGGAAGAGGAAAGGAAATAGAGGAGGAAGAGGCATAGGAAGAGTTTTTAATGCAAATAACAATGGAAGAGATAATCACAGAAGGTTTCCAAGGAGGTATGGATTTTGGACAGTGGATGAAACAACCACATGACTGCAAACAAAGATAGCTTTTTCTAAGATAGATAAATCTACAAAGTCTAAAGTACTCTTGGGAGATGACAAGCCATCAAAAGTTAAAGGTAAAGGAACAATCGCAGTAAAAGCAATGCAAGGCCAAATAGAACATATTAACGATGTCTTAAATGTTCTTGGTTTAGCACATAATTTGTTGAGTGTGGGGTAGCTTATTGAAAAGAGATATCTTGTTGTTTTTAAGAACAATAAATGCATTATATATGATAAAGAAAATCATAATCAAATTCTAGCCAAAATTAATATGTTGTAAAACATAATCTTTGCTTTCATTTTTTATTATGAAGCAAATAGAGCATTAAAAGTTGGCTATGATGGTGATTCTTGGCTATGGCATATGAGGTATGGGCATGTCAATATAAGAGGCTTAAAGTTACTACATAATAAGAAAATGGTCAAAGGCTTACCTCTTATTGATTGTGTTGATCAAGTTTGTGAAGGATGCATTCTCAACAACATCATAGAGACTTATTTCGAGTAGGAAAATCTTGGAGAGCAACAAAACCATTGGAGCTAGTACATGCACATATAGGTGGTCCCATGCAAACTTTGTCACTCAACAAAAATAATTATTTTATTATTTTTGTAGATGTTTTAGAAGAACATGGGTATAGTTCTTTAAAGAAATTTTTTATCCCTTATTATTTTTCAACAATTTAAAGTTGTTAATGAGAAGTTGATTTGTAAATTGTCTTCCATGAGAAAAGTTTGTCACAATAAATCTGACTGAAATCTTTAGTATTAATGTTGTTTTTCATTTCGTATGAAATAGTTCAAATGTGAGAAATAGATAACATAAATAAATACACACACCATCCACAAATAAACACAATATATGACCTTGAAAACCCAACTAGAAGGTGAGGTTGTTCTACTCTCTTGATGCAAGTACAAAGAAGGAGACACTCTCTCTGGAGTTGCCTTTGACTTGTGGCATGTATGGCTGCTATAGAATCTCACCTCCTTTGTTATGCTCACATAATACCACTCTCATATGTTTTTCTCAGTTATGGAACAAGATACAATGCAAAATAATGGAACCCCTTCTCCTTCTAGTGGCTTGGTATTTAACATAGCTCGATAGTCATCTAGAGGTAGGTTTTTGACTTCCTTAACCTTCAATTGTGGTAGGGTTTTGGACCTTCTAGAATCTTCTTGAAATTACATAAGTGATTAGCCCCATATGCATGGGTAATGGGGGTTTACTTGGCATCCTTTTGTACCATGGTGGTCAACATAGTAGGTCAACTTGTGAGATGAATAACCTTTTCATACGAACTCTGATTAGTGCATGGTTTGTTGAAAGGTATCGAAGTGTAGCACACCGTCAAGGGGGTGTGCAAGAGTTTCAGATACCAGAACCCCAAAAAACATAGTTTGATTCCTCAAAAGGGCTCTCGAAGGTTCCGGACCCCTATTTCCCAACACTAAAATCACCTTGCAAGTTGTTTCCCTTAATTTTTTCCACTCTAGAAGTATCAAGATAGATGACAAATGATATAATGATCCAATCCACATTAGAAGCAAAATGGTTATGTTTTAAATACATTACACACAGATAAAGGGGGGGGATTTACTTCTAATGAATTCAATTATTATTGCAAAAAGAGTGGCATATATAGGAAATTGATAGCAGGCTATACTCACCAACATAATGGTGTGGTCGAATGAAAGAATCAGATAATTGTTGAGATGGATAGGAGCATGTTGAAAGGTAAAAGTCTTCCAAACATTTTTTGGGTTGAAGCTATAGCTACATCTGTTTATATTCTTAATAGATGTCCAACAAGAAGTGTGAAAATATGAATCTGTATCACCATGGAGTTGAAGAAAACCTAGTGTTTATCATTTGAAAGTATTTGGTTGTATTACTTATGTTCATGTTCCATATGATAAAAGAAAAAAACTAGATGATAAAAGTTTGAAATGTATTTTTTATTGGATATTGTGAGGAGATAAAGGATTATAGATTGTATAATCCACAAAATGAAATATTGTTGGTGTAACATCCCGCTCTGGTGCACTGAGAAAACTTATTCTTTGAGGACACTTGCTCGCAAGTGATCTAGACTTTTATGATATTAAAACATTTATCCTTGATTATGATGCATCATGATAGATGACATGATGTTTTACTTCTTTGACATAGACATGTGCTATTGGCTCAGTTTTATTGAGTGTGCAGGGTTTTGGACCTTGAGGATGCAGAGGCATCAATGGAACCCCTTGGACTCTGGATTGAGTCAGGGAGTGTGCTATTTGGGTTCATTTATTTACTGTGATATTTCATTGATTTGATGATTGATGTGGACATGTTCTGACACGATTGTTGATGATGTAGGCTGACGATAGCTTGACGACCAGACTCACATATGGAGTAAAGGGGCCACACACGATTTCTAGAGAGGTTGAGGGAGAGGGGTGGATAGCAGCTCTGCCACAGCCTACTAGCACTCCCGCTGTGGCTCGAACTGTAGGTTAACGATTACCTAGTTCGAGAGGATCCATGATGTCGTGAGGGAAGACTGCAACAGTCGCTCACGATGATTCTAAGGGGCGCGCAATAAGGCGGGGGCCTTATTCCTTAGAGCCCTTAGTCTCCCACAAGTTCACCTAGCGGAGTGTTGACTCCAGGGGTTATAGATGTCTACCAATCAGTCAAGTTGGCGAGTGGAACCCTTGGAGCACGTGGTGCATCCTGAAGGGCACGTCGCGCAAGAGAACCGCAAGAAGCGAGTGGCACCCTTGGAGCACATGGTGCATCCTGAAGGGCATGTTGCGCAAAAGAAACGAATGAGGCGAGTGGCACCCTTGGAGCACGTAGTGCGTTCTGAAGGGAACGTCGCATTGATGATGATGAAGAAACAAACCTAGATGGCCCTAAGACATTAACGCCTTAAGAAATCCTTAAACAACTTCCCTAACCAAGTGTCACCCAGTTCAGAATCTAAGTCCTAAGTCTAAAACTTTTCTAGGGTAAAAATTTAGTCTAAACTTAAGAAAAAGACCCTAGAATAAAAATAAAAATTTAAACAAAAACCCACTTAAGTAATAGTTTAGTCTTCATAAAATTCTTGGGGTAAATGAAGAGAGTAAGAATTTAATTAAAACTAATGGATTTAAAAATTTGCAAAGAAGAAATTATTTCTTAACTTGTGAAAGTACAAAAGATATTAAATAAATAATAAAA
>JASDQU010437197.1:82141-124307 GCA_032191745.1 Picea mariana | reverse complement strand
ATATATATGTATGTTGTTTCTCAGTGATTAATGCAGATTGATAGCGCAGGATAAAGGATTGTTAGACAGCGCTAGGAAAAGACTTTATTTATAATTCGATATAATTAAGACTGTTTTATAACCCTTTATTTATTTACAATTCCATATAATTCTATAATTGTAATTCGATGATAACGCTGGAAAGGGATTTTATGAGAATGATGAGTTAACAAGGTAGCTTGTGCTTTACTTACTAGATGATAAATTTTTCACTAAGATTATTTAATTACGGTGGAATGATTTTTATCAATATAAAGGTAACTGAAATTTTATAACTTGGTGGTGATGATTAGCATTAAAAAGTGAGGTGTTGATAATAGTAAATTTGCTTAAATTGGTAATTGGTTAAATTCCAATTGGTTATATGATTAGGTTGATTTAACAAGTGGCTACAAGTAGTTGAGTCTTGTCAATTTAGGAGTTAGACCTTGATGAACCAGACTTGAACCTAGAGTTGTCACTTTTGGCAAATTGTTTGATATTCTTGCAAGGTTATGCAGCATAGAAGGTGATGTGGTTATGGAAATGTTATTATAAATTTAGGGTATAGGAAACATAAGATGTATTGAGACGATAATTCAATTGCGGAGTTATTTTAATAGTATCATAATTGGGTTATTATTTTATGATAAAGTTGTTGAGGTTTGTTGAATTGTTAAACATATCTTGTAATGTCATTTAACAGTACAATCAGTTGTTATGAGTTAGTAATTGGGGAACATAAAATTAGTAGAATTTAAATGGAATAGCTAGTCTGTAATTAATGCCCATTCGAGTCGTAGTTAATGCCTTGTTTAACATTGGTCAGTCATTGTCGGAATCCTTCAGACTTGCACTTTCCGTAGATTTTATGGTCGTTCATTTAAGTATTGCTGAACTTGATCGTAATCAGTTAATTGCTTGGTCTGCTTGTGTTGGGTGGTGACGCAGAGTCGAATGTGTTGTTCCCCTGGTACACGCGCACACACACTTTTAAACAAAAAAATAAATTGCACTTGTTATCAGAGGCATGTCATCGTAATGAGGTCGTTATAGTTGGTTAGTCATGATGTTTTGTTTTTTTTTTATGAAAAAGAAGAATGGCAGTGGAATGAAGGAGTGCAAGAAGAAAGTCCAAGAATTATTATACAAAAAGATTACTATTTTGTTTCTACAAATCCAACCAATAGTCCAAGTACTACTTAGACTACATCCACTCCATCTGTTATATACCTAAATATATATGCAAATATACTTCATAATGACCAAGAATAAACCAAACCATTCACCAATAATGAACACAAGAATGTAGACAAAACCCTTGAGGTAGGGTAACACCATATATTATTCCTTATGGAAGGAATGCACTCCCAAGCAATCCTTGTTGTTACAATAACACTATTCTTCACCATGCTCCAATACATTGCTTACACTTCTTTATATAGCATTCTCTATCTTCTAGGAATATTCTAGAGAAAGAATCTTCTAGAAAGCCTATTTATTATATCTAACTACCATAGTGGGCCTTATTTAAAAATATAGTGGACCTAGTCCACCTTACATTGAATAGCATCCACTAATAATACATAACCCCATTCCCCTTGGGTACCTCCCATATTACCTCCCTAGGTATACTACATTCCACACACCTTAAGCATGTTTTGTCCTCGAAAAATGAAAAGAGTCCATACAATATGACTAGCTAAGAATTGTAGCCAACTGGTACCAAGTATGACCATCCATCCATCCTAATGGAAGATGAACATGATGCCCAACTACTGCCTTTCCACCCTATTCTTTCTCTGCATCATGATGGTGTTGCCATGGGATTGGTTCTCTAGCCTGATGTCTTCCTGTAGTGTTGGTAGGCCTCCATGCACCTCTTGATTGGTTGCCTTTCTGGTTCCCTGCTGGTGCATAAATGTGTTGATGCTCACACCCTTGTCTTGATGACTGTTGTTTCTCGATATGATGCGGATGGAAATATACAAAACTTGTAGGAATCGATTCTTTTTTGTTCAAATCTGCAACACATTGTTCCCTTGAGTCAATGACCTCCTTATCTTTTTATTGTGTCCTTCCTGTGCCTTTGCTTCATCTCCTTCTATAGACTCTTCCTTTGATTCAACTTTAGATTCTGCAGTAACTTCTTTGCTTTCCCCCATAGGTCCTTCTTGCTTACTAAGAGACACATAATGTAATGCAATTTTCTTTTTCTTGTATCAAATATTTAGAAACTTATTTTGCACATTAATATTGACTGTGCCAATTGAGTCCATCCACAGATATCCCAAAATAATATCCACATTAGCTAGATCTATATCATGGAAATTATAATGCAACACATATTTATGCATAGTAAGCTTCAAATATTTAACAACATGTGTGCTTTGGATATTCTTTGTATGAACTTGCAATCTAGTAACCAACTGAACATTGATAAAAAATTGTTGGCAACTAGGGTTGATAAAAATAATAACCTTCTCTTGTTGAATGCATCCATGGACCTGTAGTATGGAGTTTCCACATGAAAATAAAACCTTGGTGTGTTTTGTATAAGTTTTTCCAACATGAGAACACCTATCTAAAAGTACTCATTCAAATGTTTCATCAAAAAGTGCCTATAATCTTGGTAGAGTCCAATGATTACCACCATATCTTAGCATCATCTTTGAAACTGAGAGGTAACATAAGTTTCCAATTTTTCCAAACTGCCTTCTCTTCTTTTATAAATTCTTCAATACTAGGGCCATCATATTTCCCTGTAAAATACATCTTGCTATGAAAACCCCAAAAATAGAACTAGGATTTGTAAAAATTAACTGCACATCATTTTCCAGAAAAAACCCAAAAAATGGATGAATTTAAAAAGCTCATAACTTTATTTCCCAAACTCTGTTTCCATTGTTTTTTCTTATGAAATTGGGTATTTTTCTGAGTGGAATTCAAATATCCAATCACTTTATGCAAATATTGAGTAGAAAGTTTCAAAACTAAGTTTGAAGTGCGCTGCCCCCTTTTTCCCTTCGAACAAATTTGCAAAATGACCCAAAAATTTGTTCCCTTCTTTTGCCAAGGAAAGAGATCTAATACCAATTTTTAAATACCTCAATAGATATGATACCAAATTTTAAATATAATTCATAAATAACCAAGAATATACCAAACCATTCACCAATAATGAACACAAGAATGTATACAAAACCCTTGAGGTAGGGTAACACCATATATTATTCCTTATGGAAGGAATGCACTTCGAAGAAATACTTTGTACAATAACAATATTCCTCACCATGTTCCAATACATTGTTTACACTTCTTTATATAACATTCTCTATCTTCTAGGAATATTTTAGAGAAGAAATCTTCTGAAAATCCTATTTATTATATCTAACTACCATAGTGGGCCTTATTTAAAAATATAGTGGACCTAGTCCACCTTACATTGAATGACCTCCACTAATAATACATAACCTGATTCCTCTTGGGTACCTCCCATATTACCTCCCTAGTTATACTGCACTATCATCTTCTTCAACTTCAAGTCATGCTCAAGTCCAGGCCCTCCTCCAAGAAAGGTAAAATCCTTAAATGAAATTTATGGATATTTTAACTTTGCTTCAATATATCATATTGAAGCAAAGACAATATTATTTGAATATGCAGTAAACAGGAAGCATAGTGCAAAGAAATGGATGAAGATATTGCAACCATTAAAAGGAATGAAAAATGGGAGCTTGTNAGAAAGGTAAAATCCTTAAATGAAATTTATGGATATTTTAACTTTGCTTCAATATATCATATTGAAGCAAAGACAATATTCTTTGAATATGCAGTAAACAGGAAGCATAGTGCAAAGAAATGGATGAAGATATTGCAACCATTAAAAGGAATGAAAAATGGGAGCTTGTGGAATCTCCTACTAAAAAATAATCTATTGGGGTAAAATGGGTGTACAAAACAAAGTATGCAGTTGATGGGTCCATACCAAAGAGCAAAGCAAGGTTGGTAGCAAAGGGGTTTGCTCAACATCCAAGTATATACTACAATGAAACATATGCTCTTGTTGCAAGACTGAATAAAATAAGAACCGTTTTAGCATTAGAAACACAATATAAATGGTTGGTTTATTAGTTTGATGTGAAATCATTCTTTCTGAATGGTGTTTTGAAAGAATTTGTTTGTGTTTAGCAACCCCAAGGATATGAAGTTAAGGAAAATTTACATAAATTTTACACATTAAAAAGGGATTTTATGTTCTTAAACAAGCTCCAAGAGCATTGTATACCAGGATAGATAATTATTTTTTGAAAAGGGGATTTAAAAGAAGAGAACATGAACCCACATTATATATGAAGTCAAATGGTACAAATTTTCTACTTATTCTTTTCTTATATGTAGATGAATTGATATATACATCCTCAAGTATTTTCTTAGTGGAAGATTTCAACCAAGCTATGATGATTGAATTTGAAATGACTGATTTGGGTTTGATGCATTATTTTCTTGGCATAAAAGTGAGGAAAATGAATGATGGTATTTTTTATTTGACAAGAAGAATATGCTACAACTCTTCTTCACAAATGGAAAATGGAAAATTGTGATCCCATGAGCACACTTGTCAATGCAAATAAAACATTTTTTGTAGAAGATAGAGCAAAAATGGTAGATGCTAAATCCTATAGGGGTTTAGTAGGCAGTCTCATGTATCTTAGTACAACTAGACCTGATATTTTGCAAGAAATAAGTTTAATTTCTAGATTCATGCCAAGCCCAAGTAAGATTCACTTTGGAGAAGAAAAAATAATTTTGAGGTATGTCCATGGAACAAGCAATTTTGGCATTTGATATACTTCAAAAGATAAGTTTGTGTTGGTTGGTTATATATATAGTGATTCGGATGGATGTATTGATGATAGAAAAAGTACTTTAGGTTATGGTTTCATCCTAGGATCATGTGCAATATCATGGTCTTCAAATAAACAACCAACTATTTCATTATCTTCTACAGAGGTAGAGTATATTGCATTAACATCAACAACAAGTGAAGCAATTAGGCTGAAGAGAATCTTGACATATTTGAAACAAGAACAACAAGATGCCACAATTATTTATTTTGATAACATGTCCACAATTTCCATAAGTAAAAATATTATGTTATAGTTGCACTAAACATATTAATATCAAATATCACTTCATAAGAGATCATGTGACAAAAGGAGAATTTGAATTAAAGTTTTGTAAAACAGATGATCAACTTGTTGATATCTTCACCAAAGAACTACCAAGAGAGAAGTTTCATTACATGATAAATATGCTTGGAATCACCTCATTAAGCATTAAGGGGGAGTGTTGAAGACAATGCTTAATTTCTATTATTGTAATTGTTGGCAGACTGTGACATTGTCAACAAATTATGATTAGACTGTTTGCAACATAAGTTAGGGTTAGGAAGTGTTATCATCATAATTTATATTATTTATCATTATCCTCAAATGATTAGAATTAGTTGCAAATGATTTGTAGCAATTTCCATATTTGTAGAAATCTGAAGGATATATATGAATGTATTAGTTATTCAATAAAAACATAGAGAAAAAATGAGAATGAAGAATCTCAAGAATTGATATCTTTGATGTTTTGCTTCAAACTTTGTATTGTTTGTTGTGTTTTCTGATTGTAATTGTCTCCTCATAATTCTACAAATTCAAGGTTGAATATCTCTCTCTCAGTGCGTTCTAGGTTGTAGCGTTGAACAGTTCCTAAGACAAGTCTATAAAGATGCGACATGTTTTGTCTCTTCATGATCTTCCCTATTGGATTAAAGACAGAGAATTGTGCCCAATTTGGTGAAGGTCGCAAAGGAGGAGGTTGAGTCTCTCTTTAGGAACATTTCCACACGGTTTCCCAATATTTGGTAGGGGCAGAGTGTTCAACAATCTAGTGGAGGTTGTGGAGCCTAGTCTGGCATTTTGGTTGACGTATATATTTTTTTGAAATTCCAAATTTTGAATTGACATATTTATTTTTAAATTCTATTTGGAGGGAGCCTGTGTGTAAAGTCAATGGAAAAAGTCTCAAATGCTAAGTTTGAGGTGGAGAAGTTTATTGGGAAGAATAAATTTGAGCTGTGGAAGCTCAAGATGTGGTATATGTTGGTGCAACAAGGTATGCATAAGGTGTTGGAAATCAAGACAAATAAACTGACAAGCATGACATACAAGCACTAAGAAGATATGGATGTGAGAGATCTCAACACTTTTTGGCTGTGTCTAGAAGATGATATTCTATTCAATATTACTGGAGAGGAAACAATAACATGATTATGGAGAAAAATGGAGGGACTTTATATGAAAAAATCCTTGACAAATTGAATCAAATTGAAGAGGAAATTGTACAGTTTATGAATGAAGGAAGGTACCAAAATTGTTGATCATTTAAATGTTTGTAATATTCTTATATGCCAATTAAGTAGTATGGATCTAAAAATCGATGATGAAGACAAGGTAGTTACATTTTTGTGTTCATTTCCTAAATCTTTGGATCACTTAGTCACTTCTATTAGCTTTAGTAGAACTGACACTCTTGATTGTGATTATGTTGTGTGAGTCTTGTTGTCCAAGGAGTTGCATAGGAAGTCTAGCATCGAAACCTACACACCAGAAGAAATGGTGGTTAGGGGTCGATCCAAAGAAAGAGGGAAGAAATTGAGAGGTACATAAATATCTAAGTCAAAAGGAAAAAAAGAGTAAACTAAGATGCTGGTACAAAAATAAATCTGGGCATCTCAAGAAAATCGTTGGAAGAGGAAAGAATCCAAGGATGACTCCAAAAAGGAAACACATATGGTTGATACAATTTTAGGTATGGTTGATGAAGTTTTATCTATTTGTAATTTCTTACAATATCATAAAGAATGGTTACTAGATTCTAGTGCTTCACATCACATGTGTCCACATAAAAGTTGGTTTTCTTCTTACCAAGTTGTTGATGTTGGTATTGTTCTTATGGGAAACAATGTTTCTTGTAATATTGTTGGGGTTGGGATCATTAATATTGTTGGCACAGGAGTAGACCCAGGGTTCAGATCTAACAGTGCACCAACAAGCCCTAACTACTGGCCCTTTCGGCAACACCCGTGAAACAGATGCAATCTCACCCGAAGTAGCTATAGGGGGGTTGCAGGACACATGTGTCTACAACCGGAGGAAATGCAGAGTGGATTTAAAGAAAAAACACACAACAACCTAGTTATTCTTTAGCTTCCTTAAACCTACTGCACTAGATATGTCTCAGATCTAACACAATATCACAATAGAAACATATCAACTAATAAAGAACACAACATCAATCATACATAACATGAGGTATACATGGTTCACCCTCTCTCTAGGGCTACGTCCACAGAACTGCTCTTTATAATATGTTAATATGAAAGCATACAGTTCTTATCTTCACTCTTAGCTTGCAGATCTCTCTCTTCCTCCCTCTCCCCTCCTTGTGCACTCAACTGCAGGGTTGATCTTCACACCCAACTGAATATCTTACAATACCAACTGCTCTTCCAATACAATACCAACTGCTCTCCCAATACAATACCTCTCTCTCAATAGAAATCTCTCCTCATAACATACTCTCGTTTAGATCTTGGCCCCCTCCCAGGTCCTTTGACCTTTATTTATACATTAAAATATCTTACCGACAGTCTTAGGTCGAAGCCTAGGTGTCCAAAATTCTAAATTCCAAAACCCTATGTGTCTAAAACCTTAGGTCAACTTGACCTGTGTTTTCAGGGCTTCACTAACCTGTCTTTACTTCTTTCTCACGCGGTGCTCCAAAGCATCTGTTGACATATTCTTCCTCTTACTGAGCTATCCACAATCCATCTATCTTGTTGATCTTTCATCCTCGATCTCCTCATCCAATGAATTTCTTTCTCTTACTTCATTCTGTCTTTTCTGCTCTTCTGCTCACTTTGACCCAGTATCAATCACTGTTTCTTCTTCGCAGTTCTCATTTTGAATTTTCTTCCTTGAGCTTCGCTTACTTCCATAACCAAGGGCCAACATGCCCCCAACATTGACATGTGACTCGTCCCAAGGCATTTCAGGTATGAATCTTTTGTTTCATTTCGTATTCAGATTACACAGGGCAACCTGTTCTTTCTGCTATGTCCTTCCCTTCCTTGTGCAGACTATATTTTCTGTGTCTGGTACCTAGTTTCAACTACACCTAGTACCTAGACCCTTTCATTTATGCTTTTACTGAGAGTTATGAGGCAACTGTTTATCATAGTACAATTTCAACTGACTCCCATTCACTAATCCTTCTTTCCATTCTCCATTCAATGTCTTCAACTGTGCAACTCCTCTTTCTGTAATGTAGGTGACCTCATATGGCCCAAGCCAATGTAGCCTGAACTTCCCTGGATGCTTCATGAACTTACTGTCATATACCAATACCAAATCTCCTTGCTTGAAGGCTCTCTTCTTGATGTGCTTGTCATGGTAGGCCTTTTCTCTTTCCTTTTGAACCTGCTGGTGAAATCCTGCAATAAATTTGTCTTCTTCTAGTTCTACCAACTGGGCAAGCCTCTCTTGCACAACGCCAGTGTCATCCATATCTGTAAAGGCTACAATTCTCAGACTAGGAACCAAACATTCTATGGGCACATCTGCTTCTAGACCATAGACCAACTTAAAGGGAGTCTGGATGGTTAGATTCTTGCAAGTGGTTCTATAGGCCCATAACACTGCTGGTACTCTCAAATCCTAGTCATCCCTATTCACACTACATATCTTCGTCAGTGTTGTCTCCAAAATATTCAACTGTCCCATTCGCCTGCGGGTGGTAGGGTGTGCTCTTATGATGGTGAACTTCAAATTCTCGAGTCAAGGCTTCAATAGTCTTATTGATAAAATGTGTGCCTTGGTCACTCATAAGGATCTTTGGGCATCCAAACCTAGTTATGATATCATCAAATATGAAGCACGCAGTTGTGGTTTCACTGTAGTGCTTGACTGCTTTTGCTTTGGCCCATCTAGTCAAGTAATATGTCACAGTGATGATGTATCTTTCTCCTGTGCATTTTCCTGGTGGGTTGATAGGTCCCATGAAGTCAATGGCCCATTTCTCAAATGCCTGTAAGGTCAGCTGAGGTGCTAAAGGCATTTCATCTCTTCTGGACGGTTTCCCAACTCGCTGGCATACATCGCAGGCCTTATAGTATTCCTTGGCATCTTTATGTAGAGTAGGCCACCAAAGGCCATCCCTAAGAATCTTCTGCGTTGTTTCTTTCCTTGCGTAGTGCCCTCCCGTGATGCCTTCATGTGCTTCTACAAGGATCAATGGCCTCTCTACCTCCATAACAAATCTCCTTAATATCTCGTCAGGTCCCATCTTGTATAGCTATCTAGCTATAAGTGAAAAGTCTACAGCATGCACTACCAATTGTTTCTTTAGGATGATTGTATAATTACCTGGTGCCATTCTTGTAGACAGGAACTGTACTATCTCCGCGAAGTGATCATCAAAATTCCTGATGGATAGCAACTATGCATCCTATAGTTCATCCTCCAGATTAGTAGGTTCCTCCCCATGCTCTAGTTTGGAAAAATGATCAGGTCCCTTATTCATTCCTCTTGGCTTAACTACGACCTTGAATTCATATTCCTGAAATAATAGAAGCCATCTGAATATTCTCCCCCCCAACACTGGCATGTTGACTAGGTATTTCAATGCAGAGTGGTCAGTGAATATCTTGAAATGTCCTCCCAACAAATAATGACGAAACTTCTGGAGCGCATGCACCATGGATAAACCTTCCCTTTCAGTGGTGGTGTAATTTATCTTAGTTGAGGATAGTTTCCTGCTAGCAAAGGCTAATGGGTGGTCGATGTCTCCTTCTCCTGGTTGTGCTAACACTACTCCTAAGGCAATAGAGGATGCATCGACATGTACATGAAACTCCTTGCTCCAATCTGGAAAAATCACAATAGGCACAGTAACCATTTTCTGTTTCAGTGTGTCGAAGCTCTGCTGGCATTATTCTGTCCATTGAAAATGACAATCTTTCTTCAAAATATTCTCCATGGGTGTTTTTATATGTGCATACCCATTGATGAACTTCCTGTAGTATCTTGTATGTCCCAATGTAGTGCGCAATTGTCTTACTGAAGTAGGGGGAGGTAGATCAACAATAATGGAAATCTTGGAGGGATCCACTAGCAACCCCTGCTTGCATACAATATGTCCTAGCAAAAATCCAAAAGGCGATAAAAATATGCACTTCTTCAGATTCAGGGCAATCTGGCATTGCCTGCACTTATCCAACATTAGCCTTAAACATTCAATGTGATCTTTTAATAAGCTAAACACAGTCTAATCATCAAAATAGGCTTCTAAAAATTTATGTAAATTTTTTTTGAATGCTTCGACCACCACCCTAGAAAATATGGCTGGTGCGTTCTTTAATCCAAATGACATCAATGTATACTAGTAAGATCCCCATTCTATTGCAAAGGTGGTCTTATGTCGATCTTGTTTGGAAATCCTAATCTGGTGGTATCCTGAAAAGCCATCTGTGAAGGAGTAGACCTCTTGTCCTCCAACATTATCTAACACTTCATCTGTGAATGGTGTAGGAAAGGGATCATGTAGGCATGCATTGTTCAACTTCCTCAAGTCCACACAGATTCTGATCTCTCCTTTTTTCTTGTCTTGGACCACCATATGGCTGATCCATTCTAACTCTTCGACTGGTTCTATTATTCTTGCTTCCAACATTCTGTCGAGCTCAATCTTGACTTTCTCCTTATACTTGGGGTTCAATCTGTAGGGTCTCTACTTGACTGGCCTTGCATCTGGTTTTAAGGGAATTTTCATCTCCCCCATGGGTCCTTTAATACCCTGTGAATTTTGTTGGAAAAAGGTTCTGATATTCATGCAACAACTCTATGATCTTGTCAATAGTGGCCTCCTCCCAGTAATCTCCAACGTTTTCCAGTTTAGGTGTTTCCTCCATTCCTATATTAACTTTTTGGATTTTAATGGGCTTCCCAATAAAAGGCAGTTTGACTCCTGGTCCTTCTACATATATTTGTCCTTCTATTTCTGCGATGTTCACATTCCTAGGATCATTGTCATCATCAACATTGATGTTGTAACAACCTTTCAATTTCTGAAGAGGCATAGTCCATTCGTCCTCTTCTTTCTCCACAAGGAGGATAAGTGCCTCCTCAAACACTTTCTATCTGACAACTTGTAAAGATTGATCTACCATAGGGTACTGACTTTCAAACAAGAATGTAGCTACAAAGTTTTGGGTCATACCTTCCCAAGTTGTAGTGATGAGGCACAGTTCAACTTGTAGGTACCAATTAATAGGTGTTGTGTCCAGAGTGTTAATAAATTTGTTCACCCACTTCTCTTGAGGAATGATTCTCCAGGCCTCCTCGTAAATGTGCACATGGTCTCTCGGACAACTTTGACCTGTATACCAAACTTCGCATCCTACGATGTCTAAAAATTGTGTTGTCATCAAAGTGCGACATTGCACCCATTCTGCGATGCTCTTCTTATGTGTTCCCCACCATCTTGCTGGAGTTGATTTCATAGCTTCATCCAGTGCCAAAAACTTTGTTGTGCTAGTGCAACTTCTTCAAATTCCAAAAAGAAAGTTTCCAAGTGATTTAAACCATCAAAGGTTGGAAAATTACTTATTGTTGTGTCTATCCAATGAACTTCTTTGGTCAATCTGGCGCATATCCGTGCAGAAAATTCATACATCTTATTCTTCCATTTCTACAATGCTTCTTCTGAATCTGATGAGCATGCACTCTCACTTCACCATCTTAAATTCCCATCTTCTGTGGGATTAATGTAATCCTGCTGTCTTGCTATCAACTTGTAGATGTTTTCTAATTCATATGCGCGGTCTTATTCTTTGATGGGTTTTGTGTATCTTTGACCTTCACCTGGATCCAAAGGTGCAATGAACCTAAGGCCATCCCCTTCAAGATTCATTATTATTTTCTTTAGATCAACCACAGTGGAATTGTTGAAATCCCAATCGATTCCTAATAGCGTAGGATAAGGACAACTATCATCAATTATCTCAATTACTTCAAAATTTGCAAATGTCCTCACCCCATCGATGTCCACAAGGACCTGCTTTAGCCTTCCAAAGGGGCTTACTGCCTGCTGATTAGCCATCCTAAGCCTGATAGGGGAATAGATCAACTTAGGTTTTCCCATCAGTGCCTAGGTTTGCTTCGTCATGACATTAACTTCTGACCCTAAGTCAAGGACCGCATAATCTATATCATAATCTCCAATCTGAGCATTAAGGTGTATCTATTTATTTTTCCTTCTCTTCTTAGATAGTTTATGTACTACTTTATTCAACAAAGGATATACCCTTCCTATCTCATACTGTCAGACCAAATTTTGTAGTTCTTGTATAGCTTTTTCATCCTTAATCAGCTCAATAAAAGTATGCAAGAAACCGACAAGTTTACTCACCACTTTTCCATCTCTTGGTAGAGCAAACTGATCAAATGCCAGAGGCATTCCACATTCTCTTACTTCTGGTTGAAACTTTGATAAAGAGGCATGATCTCTTCCGAATTCTTTTCTTGCTTCCTCAAATGTTTTCTTCTCTTTCCTTGGATCAATTTCTTGTGTCTTATCTGCAGTGTTTCTGATTCCTGGTCCTTCGATATTATTCTCTGGAGTCACTTTATCTTCTCCTATAACAACGCCTCCTCTAGTGATAACAATGACTCTGGTATCTATTCTGTGAGGTTCTACTTTGATCAGTTGTATTTTCTGGTTCTGCTGAGGTCCTCGTCTCTCTTGAAGTTTGGCTAGCAGTACACGACAATATTCAATAACATGTTCAAATGAATTGCAGTAGCTGCAAGTGGTACAAGGGTTTTGATAGTCCCTTTCTAAGTGTCATGGCTACGCACAGTTATAACAAATGATCTATCCTCCTCCTCTTCCTCTTCCTTGGAATCCACCGTGAGGTTTGAAGTTTCCTCTTCCTCGAGAATTATACTGCCCAGTGCCTCCTTCTTGTTGTACTTCACCTCGAATTTTGTATATATCCCTTGACCTTTCATGCATGAGATTGTAAGCTCTGCAATCCCTATCATCATGCCCCACTGACTTACAGAACGTGAAATGCAGATTTGTGGGTGTTTGGACATACTTTTGCAAATAGTAACATTCACCAGGGTGATGTCAATTTCTACATACCTTGCACCAAGGTAGGGTAACTTGTTTCAAAGGGCTCGTAGCTCTAGAGGACAAATACTCATGGAATAAGGGGCAGTGCTCCTTATCATGGAATTTTGATTTGCATCTGATACACCAAATGTCTTCTCTTTTATCTGTCCCTTTTTCCTTCTTCATATCTTCGACCTGCAATGATAGGCTAGTTAGCTGACTCAAAATTTGACTCATACCTGAGATGGATTCTCCCATAGGGGCTGATTCTAACTTCATGGTGATCTCCAGTGCCTCAGACTACGAAGTGATATTTTGTTGCATTAGAGGAACTCTGATGTGTGGCAAGAGGGAAGCAATGAACCATTCCTTGTTTTGCTCGTCTGGGATCTTAAAAGTCAAATGAACCATTAAGGTATTAAACCTTTGATTGAATTACCACATAGGTTCAACTACTCTCTGCTTGATTTCTTTTAGTTCAATAATGCATTGTGACTCCGACTTGGGTTTTTTGAATTCTGCAACCAGTGCATTCTTGATCTCATTCAATGGTTTGGGCTGTGCAATTACTTGGACAAGCTTCATGTACCAACTCAGTGCACAGTCCCTTAAGGTAGTACTAAACTGAGCTCTCTTAACTACTTCTTCAGTGAAATTCTTAATGCCCCATACAAATTCACATAAAAACCAATGCTGATCAAGATCTTTAGATCCATCTCCCCTAAAGATAGGTAACCTCATTTCATCTGCCATAGATCTTCCTAGGTTTCTTGAATGAATAGGTACTGAGCTACTTGTACCAGTGCTCTGAGTATTCTGATGAATTAGGTTACTCTAGTTACTTAACACTGCTGAAACAATAGGAGGAGTGACAATACTTACTTTAGTAGTCAGTGCAGTTCCTGTAGTTTTTGTCTCTTCTCGATAAGGTTCCTCTGTCCTAGGAGACTCTGAATACTCTTCGTCCATCAGATCTACCTCTTCTCCACTATAAAAACCTTTGTCTCCATAGTTCTTCTCAAACAGGTTCGCGAGATGAAGTTCTCTGAACACTCTCCCACTGCGCGTATGTCCAGCGTCTGTGTTGCTATCGCTATCTGAATTTTTGAACATTATCTTTTTCGATCTGACCGATTACTGTATCTTTGGGATGTTCTTCTCATGCAATAGAATCTTGATATTCAACTTCAAAAAGTGTAAAAATTCCCCTCTAGGTCCCTTAAATAAATATCTCTTAGCTTGGCTATATGACTCTATTCTATCAACAACAAACTCGGTGATATACCCTCCAATGGGGCTATCAAACCAGTGATCTATTGCTCTTGAAGTGGTGTTGTCAACTCTCTTGACCTTTTTGACTAGCGTCGACGTCCAAACCACAGGAGGTCTAGATATGATCTCAAAATGGGTATCTTCTAACCTAGTTAACTACTCATATAGCTCCTGATGGATTCCTCCAAAGAAACTCTCATGTATATCAATAAAGATATATCTTCCTAACCAATCCTCTGTACTAAGATTAGGATTCTTGTTCTGGGCTTCAACAAAGTCCTTTTCTTGATCTTCTATCCACTTCTAAATCTCCATCTTTGATGGAAACCACCTTCACATTACCTCAAGAAGATTCCTGTCCCGACAATGGAACCATTTATTTGCACAGGGGTAGACCCAGGGTTCATCTCTAACAACGCACCAACAATCCCTAACTACTAGCCCTTTCGGCAACACCTGCGAAGCAGATGCAGTCTCACCCGAAGTAGCTATAGGGGGGTTGCAGGACATAGGTGTCTACAACCAGAGGAAATATAGAGTGGATTTAAAGCAACAACACACATCAACCTAGTTATTCTTTAGCTTCCTTAAACCTACTGCACTAGATATCTCTCAGATCTAACACAATATCACAATAGCAACATATCAACTGATAAATAATACAACAACAATCATACATAACATGAGATATGCGTGGTTCACCCTCTCTCTAGGGCTATGTCCACAAAACTATGATTTATAATATGTTAAGATGAAATCATATCGTTCTTATCTGCGCTCTTATCTTGCAGATCTCTCTCTTCCTCCCTATCCCCTCCCTGCGCACTCAGTTGCAGGGTTGATCTTCGCACCCAGCTGAAGATCTTACAATACCAACTACTCTCCCAATACAATACCTCTCTCTCAATAGAAATCTCTCCTCATAACATACTCTCGTCTAGATCTCGACCCCCTCCCAGGTCATTTTTCCTTTTATTCCTTGATATTCGCTTGCTTCCATAACCAAGGGCCAAAAAATATTAATATGTTTGATGGTATTGTAAGGACATTGAAAATATGTAATACATGTACTTGAACGCAAAGAGAATTTAATTTATTTGGGTCTTTTGGATTCTGGAGGTTATAAATTTGCAATTCAAGGTGGAGCATTGAACGTGTCAAAGGGAATTTTGGTGGTAATGAAGGCTACAAAGATTGGAAATATTTACAAGTTGGAAGGGAGCACTTAGATAAATGAATAAGAAGTGGTATCTGAGAAAGAAAATGAAGTTTCTCATTTATGGCATCATCGACTAGGCCATATGAGCGAGAAAGGGCTCAAGGTACTCATAAATCACAAATTACTTCCATATTTAAATTCTTTGAATTTGAATTTATGCAAGCATTATATTTTTGGAAAATAGTGTAGACAAAAGTTTAAAACAATAAGTCATACTAGTAAAGGTTTTCTAGATTATATCCATTCATATGTTTGGGTGGCATCCCCTACATTTTATTTTGGAGGATCATAATATTTTGTGATATTTATAGATGAATACTCTAAAAGGGTGTGGGTTTATATTCTAAAAATAAAATCTGATGTATTTTATGTATTTAAGCAATTTAGAGCTTAAGTTGAAAAGAGATCCAGAAAGCCAATCAAGTGTTTAAGAACAAACAATGGACGTGAATTCACATCTTTGGAATTTGAAAAATATTGCAAGGATGATAGGATTGAAAAGAATAAAACCATAGTTTACACTCTCCCACAAAATCACATGGTTGAACGCATGAGCATGACTCTTGTAGAGAGAGAAAGAAGCATGCTCGGTAATGGCAAGATGTCGCAAGAGTTGTGGGAAGAAGAAGTCACTATGTCTTGCTATCTAGTAAATTGGTCACCATTAGTTGTAATATATTGTAAGATTATTGAAGAGGTATGGATAGATCATTCGTGTGATTATTAAAATCTATTTTTTTTCTTGTTGTGATGCTTATGCTCTTATTTCTAAATATCAACGTTCTAAGTTAGACCCTAGATCAAAAAAGTATGTCTTTGTTGGTTATGGTGATGGAGTTAAGGGATACATATGTTGGATCCTACTACCCACAAAATCATCATTAATAGAGATGCAATATTTGATGAATCTTCTCTCATAAAATCAAACATAATAGAAATTGAAATGAAACACCTCAAAATTGACAAATTTAGTTGGAAACTCAACCATCTACATTAGATAAGAAGAAGGAAGAAGCATATGTAGATTAGGATGTAGAAAACATACAGGAAAATGTGGAAAAACATAACTAACTCTAAGAATATCTACGTTGGTCATAAATCCTCCTAAAAGGTATGAGTATTATAGTTCATTTGTTTCTTTGATTTCTAAATAAGGGGAGCCTTGTTATCATGAAGCAATGGATAGTATTGAAAGTGCTAAATGATTAATAACAATTTCTAAAGAAGGAATGAATTCCCTGGAGAAGAATAAAAGATGGGATTTGGTAGAAATATCAAAGGGTAGAAGGGTTGTTGGTTGCAAGTGGGTCTACAAACTAAAAAGGGGTGTTGATGATAAAGTTAAAATGTACAAATAAAGACTGGTGGAAAAAGGATATTGTAAAACAAAAGATATTTATTTTTATGAAATATTTTTACCAGTTGTTAACCTTGTTTCAATTTGTGTTGTGTTAGCATCGATTTCTTTACTTGATCTTGAGTTAAAGTAGCTAGATGTTAAAACAACATTTTTACATGACGATTTGGATGAGGAGATATATATGGAACAATGAGAATGTTTTGTTCAGGATCACAAAAGAAGATTTGTTTTCAAACTTAAGAAGTCATTGTGTGTCCTGAAGCAATCTCCAAGACAATGGTACAAGAAGTTTGATTTCTTCATGGTGAGCCAAAATTTTACAAGAAGTGAGTATGACCATTGTGTTTACTTCAAAAGTTTGGGAAATGAAATATTCATATATTGGTGTTGTATGATGACGATATTCGTGTTGCAAGCACAAGCATGGTTGAGATCACCAGGTTAAAAGTTCATTTTGTGATGTTAATTTGACATTTAAAACATTGAATAAATGTTGGAATTGTTTGGGATTAGGTGTAACATGATACAAAACAGAAAAAAAAAATTACTGCAAATAATCTAAGAGGAAATAAGATTTCGAAGAAAAAAAAGGTGGTGTCTAAGGACATTGTTACAACATGTAAGCACAATGCACTATGATTAGAACATCACAATGCATATTAGACATATTTTACACAAAAATGATATCGTTGTGATGATAATGACCCATAGGGTTTTCTATATATAGATTCAATATCTAACCAAATTCCATGAAATCAGGAGGATCTTGTCCACATAGAATCATTGGTTGTTAGAGTTGACTCCATCAAATATGCATTATCTAATTGGCTCGACAAGGATGCTCAACCTAACCATCCATGTGTCCAAATCTTATTTGATTTCTCGATTGGTCAATCCACTAAGCGACTATCTTCGATTGCTGGTCAATTATCCGACCAACAGAATTGTCGACCACTCGACCGACTAATGTAGAGATTTGGTTGACCACCTGATCGACTATTTCTAGATGTAGGTCGACCGCCCGACCAATTAATTCCAGGAGAAGTGTGATGAACGATATAAAATTGATGTTCCAACACCCCCTATCAACACATGGATTTGGAGATTCAGGAGGTGAAATTATGTGAGCATGACACCCCCCCATAATTTCAGCTTTCTAAAGCCTAAGAATCCTATGGATATTGATAAATATCACTTCAGATAAAGGGTTAGTGAAGATATCAACTATCTGATCATTTTTTCTGCAATATTCAAGAGAGACAACATTTACATGAACCAGTTGTCTCAAATAGTGAGCATGGATCTCAACATGCTTCATATTACTGTGGGAAACAAGATTGTTAGAAACATGTATAATACTCTAATTTTCATAGTATATTGTATCCAAGGTCTAAATAGGAAGGCCAAGTTCACCCAGAAGTTGGGGGATCTAGAATGCCTCTGTAACTGCATGAATGGTGCCATGAAATTCTTCTTCTTTTGTCAACTAAGAGACTACCTTAGATTTCTTGCATCATCACACCAACGGTCTAGTGCTAATATGGAGAATGTATCCATAACTGGAATTCCGATCATCACTGTCGCCAACCCAGTCAGATTTGGTGAAGCCGACCAATGAATATGAACTTTGACAATACTTGATACCAAAATGAGTGGTACCCTTGAGATAGTATATTTTGTTTTTTGATTTCTTTCCAGTGGATTTCTTTGGGGCCCTACATAAACATTGAAACCACACTAATAGAAAAGGAAATGTCAGGTCGACTGTGAGTAAGATAAATGATACTATCGGCCAATTGACAAGTTTGACAAGTTTTGGTGAGATTTACTCCATATTGAAAAGGAGTAGCATGGGGTTTACAATAGGCCATCTTAAAACATGTCAAAATATCCATTACATATTTATATTGAGACATGAAAAACAAATAATAATTGAAGACCCAAAACATAATGAAAAGTACCAAGATTTATCATGTCAAAGGAGTCAACAAGTTGTTTCTTCAATCTAAGGATGAGATCAGTATTATTGCTAGTAATGACAAGGTCATCAACATATATAACAACAATCAAAGTGTGTCCATTTGTATGGAGTACATCCAAGTTCTGATCAGATTTATGACATTTGAAACCAAGTCGAAGAAAGAAATTGTCAATCTTATTATACCAAGATCAGGGAGCTTGGTTCAAGCCATAAAGAGACTTATTGATTTGACAAACTAGGTTAGAATATATCACAAAACCATGAGTTTGTTCCAATATGAAAATTTCTTCGGATAGGTATCCATGAAGAAAGGCACTCTTCACATCCATCTGATGGATTTTCCATCCAAATCGAGTAGCAAGGGAAAGAATCAGTTGAACATAGTTCATCTTTGCAACAGGGAAAAATGTCTCAGTGTGTTCGATACCTTCTTATTGAGAAAATCCCTTTGCAACCAAGCAAGATTATGTCACTCAACAATGCCTTTAGAGGTAAACTTGTTCCTATAAACCCATCGAAACTTCATAAAATTATTTCCTTGTGGTCAGGGAGCTAAGTCCCAAGTATGACTCTTTGAAAAAGAATCAATTTCTATTTACATAGCATGTTCCCATTCAGTTCACCCTTGAGAATCTGAGTAGGTAACAAGATCAAAATTTTCACGTACACGAGTCATAAATGCAACACTGACATGTTTCTTTTGACTTCAAGTTTATCGTCTGGAGGAGATATCACCGACATTAGGTCCAACAAGTTCAATTGTTTTGGAAACCCTTCTGGGTAGAAAAGAAACAGGTGAGCCATTGTTCACTGCAGAAGGTAAATAATAAGTCAAAACAATTTTAGTCAATGGATATGGAAGACCAGTCGAAACAAATATCGATAGAATAATGAAATCAGAGGTTGGCGGTCTAGTTGAAACAAGAATATAATTCAATTTTCTAGTCGATGGACTGAAAAATGGAACAGGAGAACCAGAGTTAGAAACAACAACAAGGTGATCATCCTATAATAATAAAGAGTAGGCATTCAAAAAATTGATTCTATAATACTTCTCATCAAACCATACATTACGTTTGATAATTATTTTCCATTTGAGAGGATCAAATAGTCGATAGGCCTTAGACTCTTAAAAGTATCCCATAATGATGCAAGAATGACTCTTTGCATCCAAATTCTTTCTACAATCACCAAAAATATGAGCCCAGACAACACATCGAAACACACGAAAGTGGATGATTGAAGGTTTCTTTCCACACCATCATTTGACTGAAATCATTGAAGGAACAACTCGAGTCGAGATGTAATTGAGAATATAGTTTGAAAAATATACAACTGCATCCCAGAAGCAAGGAGGAAAATATTTGGCCTACAAAAAAATATAGATGTTTCGAATAACGTTTGATTATTGTGTTATGTGATGCCATTATGTTAAGATGTGTGAAGAACTGACCGCTTCCAATCAATACCAAATCAAACAAGGAATTCTTCAAAACTTTGATTGAAATAATCACCACCATTATTTCATCTCATGCACTTGATGGGTCAGGAACTTTTCTTTTTGGTAAAGGCTATACATTCTTTGAACTTTTCAAAGAAAATATTCTTATTATTTAGAAAATAGACCAAAGTGAAATGCGAGAGAACATCTATGAAATTCAAGATATACCTTGCACCTTCCAGGGAAGGTATATTGATGCAATAAACATCATTGTGAACTAGATATAGGAGGTTCTATTCTCTCCACGCTTTTCCAGAGTAAAAAAGTGATCTATGTGGATATTGATGGCCACCCACTATTCCATTGGCTCAAAACAATGTTTTGCACCTTTGCAGTTTTTTGATGGTTTTTCGGGTCCTAAACTTCCAAGGTCGTTTTGAGGCCCTAAATGACAATTTTTTTGGATTGACAACGCCATGTATGTAGCCAAATGTAGATTCTAGGTTGAACAGAATGTGTACTCCTTAGCTAGACCTTTTTGATGAGGTATTGAGTGCCTCAATTGTAGATCGTATGAAAAAATTACGTGGGAATTTGACGTGACAACTAACCCCATCGAGGCCCCCAAACCTTTTGACATTTCATCTCCCAAGGTTATGATTTTGGATGTTTAGGGTTTTCTCATTTATGCTTTGTGTTAAAAATACCTTTGCAACCTCATTGTAGTCATCTTATTATAAATGCACATAGCCATCACTTCTCTTCTCATAGATAAGCTACCACCATTTTAAAAAGTTCATTTCACTCTTCATTTTATTGTACCTATACATTTCATTAATTAATGGAAATTGTGTATTATTGTATCTCTGTATTTCTTGCAATATCTAAGTGTATTTCCCTGTTATATCTGTTCCTTCATTTCATTCTCATCATAATCTAGATCAATGGTATCATAACAATTTTCTCTTTTTTGTTTCTTAGTGCATGTCCCTAACGAGGTCAGGGTATATGGAGTAGGGTATCGAGTTAGTTTCTCTTGAGGATGACCACTCTCACTAGCCCAAGTGGCCTCCCATAGCCGAAGAAAAGAGAAACGAGGGAGTGAGGGATCCTATCAAGTTGTTTATTGTAGAATTCCTCTCGCAATAAAGGAACGAGATGATGGATATTTTTTCCAAATCCTTCGACGATTGCCAAAAACAAATGATGCATCTTCGTTAAGCGAGTACTTTGGAAGTGCTTCCCCCTTCAAGGTACAAGTTAATTTTTATATTCCCATATTTGAAGTTCAGATAGATGCAATTTCTTTGGAAAAGTGGTTAAATCTATCCACAACTTTTCCAATAGGGAAAATATCACATTTTTTCTCCTTAAGGATGTCCCCCATGTCAAATATTGGTGGGATACTTACTATGATAAAAACTACAAAGAGGAATCTAGAATATTTGGGTTTGATTCCACTTGGGACCCTTTTATGGATGCCTTCAAGGAACAATATTACCTTGTTGGAAACTACAACAACCAATACATGAGATGAAACATACTGCATGAGGAGAGGGAGTAAATAGTGTTGAAGTTCACAAATAGCTTCCATACCTTATGCAGTATGTAGGGTATCAGGGACTCCGAGTGATATCTACTTCTAAAATATTGTGGCAGTCTACACATGTACATCCAAACATAAATGGAGTTTGTAGACACCTCGTTAATGAGAGTCACTTATCGATATCTTGTCAAAATCGAGAAAAAATTTAAGCAACGAAATAAAATGGAGTTCAGGTTTGCAAATATTCAACAATCGAAGTATGTTAAAGGAGGCCCTAACTGACAGAACAACCAACCTCAAGACAACCATTCCAAACAGTAGGAGAAAAAGGGTAACGGGAATATGAAGAAGGACATTGGAAAATCGATGCGACTTCCAAAAAATCCCTTGGCACAACATCGATGAATGTCACTCGAAACAATAGTTGGTGGTTGAGCTTAAAGAAAATGAGTTGAACCTTGATTCAAACTTTGATTCAAAAAAAAATAAAAGGAAATAGATTATCGATCCAGAACCCACTGCTACCATCATGACCACAACAATCCAACTAGAATAACCAAAGGAGCATGAGGAGGGGGAGTTCCTCTTCCATTCACAGTTGTGGGTGAAGGGGACCCCATTGCCTTTCATTTTTGATAGTGGAAGAAAAAAGAACATAATATCAGTATAGGTCGTCAAGTAGTTGTATTTTTCGACCACACCAAAGCCGTAGCCCTACAACATCGAGTGGCTTCACCATGGATGAGATCTCCACATCAACCAACAATGTTTCTTGTCCTATGGCATCAATCCCTTCAAGTATGTAGTATTGTGTGATGTTGTCCCACTGGAAGTATGTGATGTTATTTTAGGGAAACCATATATGTGGAAACATCAATATTTTTATGAGTCTCGACCTTGTAGTCTCATTTTTACTCTAGGGGATCATCTCTATAGGGTACCACAGGTAGTTCCAACTATTGTCTGAAAAAAACAGTGTCGTAAAGTAATCTCTCACATGACAAAGTTTATCCTCTTCACGATCCATTCAGAAGGTGAAAGAACGACACTATGGCCACTACAACCTCAAGACAAGACCTTTTTATCCAGTAGAAGTAGGTCAAAAATATTTTATAAGACAACAAATATATTCTTACCTCACCTATGAGGGTGCCTCCGCACTTCCAATTCAAGAAAAGCTATACTAGATCCCTTCATAACTCTATTGGCCACAACCCTTTTATGGTGTGTTTGGGGTTCCAACCATTATCCCCTATTGATCTAGCTCCTCATGTTGCATCTTCTCTCACAGATTCCTTCCACACTCAAACCAAGGAATATCATGCAGCTAGATTGGTTGAACGGACCCAACCCCTCCAAAATCAGGCTCATGACATCCTTCAACAAACTAAGCAAGACAACTTCTTCAACAAGGCAAGCAACTCACCAAGGTTTAGATTCAAAAAAATATTCCCAATATCCCATGGGAACTTGACACAATGGGGACCATTTCTTCCTAAGGGGGTAGGAATGATCCAAGTGAATATCGGTGGCCACCCACCTATTCCACTATCTCAAAACACGGTTTTCCACCTTTGTAGTTTTTCTACGATTTTTGAGGTCTTGAACTTTCGGGTTTTTTTTTAGGCCCTAAATGACATTTTTTTGGATCAACAATGCCTACCATGTAGCCAAAATGATCAAGGTGGACATCAGTGGACACCCACCTATTCCACTAGCTCAAAATACAGTTTCCATCTTGGCAATTGTTCTACAGTTTTTAAGGTCCCAAACTTCCGAGGATGTTTTGAGGCTCTAAACAACATATTTTTGACATGGTAGAGCCCAATAGGTCATGAAGGATTGTATTGGGTCATTCAAAATGTTTACTCCTTGGATATACCTTTCTATCGAGGTTCCAAGCACCCCAAACATAGTTCGTATGAAAAATTGTGCCCTTGGGAAGTTGACATATCAACTACCCCCATTGGGGCCCAGAAACCTTTTGGAATTTCATCTTCTAGAGTTAGGGTTTTGGATGTTTATGGTTTTATCATTTATGATTTATGTTAAAAATGGCTTTGGTCCCTCATTGTAATCATCTTATTATGAATGTGTTTAGCCATGACATCTCTTCTCAGAGATAAGCTACCACCATTCTAATGAGTTCATTTCACTCTGCATTTTCTTTTACAATCTCTTCATATTTCATTCTTTAATAGAAATTGAGTATTACTATATCTCTTTGTTTCTATATTTTTTGTGTGTTTCATTTCATTCCCTCATAAATTTGTATCAGTGGTATCAGAGTAGTCTACTCTTTATTTTTTTATCTATGCATGTCCCCAACGAGGTCAGGGTATAAAGCATTGGGACTTGAACTAGTTGATCCATTGGAAGACTTTCTTCACCGACCCCGACAACTGCCCATGGCGGAGGAAAAGAGAGGAGAGGGAGAAAAATGTCCTATTAAGCAGTTTCTCATGGAATTCCTCATGCAACAAAGGAATGAGATGATGGATAATTTTTCCCAAATCCTTTGACGACTGCCGATAACAACATATGCATATTCATCAAGTGGCCACTTTGGAGGCACCACCCCCTTCAAGGTAGAAGTTAATTTTTATATTCCCGTATTTGGGAATTCCACTATAATCAGGTGGCAGGACATTTGGGCATTGATAATACATTGGAGGTACTATAGAATTATTTCTATTGGCCAAATATTCGACATGATGTTAGTAAGAATATAATATTCTGCACTACCTGCTCCATTGCCAAGCTAGCTATTAAAAACAAAGGACTGTACACCCCTCTGCCTACTTCCAATGGGCCCTAGGAATCTATCTCAATGGACTACATGTCAAGTATCCCCTCAACCAATCATGGAGATGACTGTGTATTCATGGTTGTTGATCTATTCTTCAAGATGGCCATTCTGACCTCCTACAAGAAGAGTATCACAGTCAAGGACACTGCCAAGTGCTTCTTTGCGCATGTATGGGTACACTTTGGACTGCCACAGACCATCATATCATATCAATACAACAAATTATTTAGCACATTCTGGTCGATCCTATGGTATCTATTGGACACCAAGCTCACCAAATCCACTTCTTTCCACCCTCAAATACATGGATAGATAGAAGTTGTCAATAGGATGATTGTGCATATCTTGCGCATGTACAAATCCAAGAATCCACACACATGGGATGAGAGCCTTCTTTATATCCAACACAGCTACAACAAATCCCTCCATAGCTCGACCGACCACATCCCTTTTCAGGTGGGCTTGGGATTTCAACCATTCAACCACATTGGTGTAGCACTTCCCCATGCATCCACACAAGAAGAATATTCCCATGCCCAATATGAGGTTGGCAAAGCCACTAAATTCATTGAACATATTCAACACATCTACCAATAGTTCCATGGTATTTTGTATAAATCCAATGCTAAGTAAAAGAAACTCCATGATCCACACCTAGTTCCCCACATAGTTTAGGTGGGATACAAGGTTTGGTTACATTTTCAGAAAAAAACACCCTAAAGGACCCAAAACAAAGTTGTGTCCACTTCATTATGGATCTTACACCATCACCAAGGATTTGGGTGACAATGATTTTGAGTTAACTATTCCCCCATTCCTTTGATTTCACCTAGTATTCAATGTGGACCTCCTTTGGCCATATTTTCAACCACTACTAGACACATTGGAAGTGGCAGGGTAGCTGACACCTATGGATATCAACACTGACTACATGGAATAGGAAATAATTTATCATATCATGGACACATAGGTTAAGGGAACCCTCCAACAAAATAGGATACCAAGAGTGGGATGTCACAGAGGAGGTAATTGAAGAAGAATCACAACACAAGGATGAACAACAAAAAAAGGTGTGGGATCAATTGATGATGATACAAAAACTGTTAGAAACAGTGAGGAAAACACTAGAGAGAGGCTCAGGTGAAGGACCGTCAACGAGCCCGATTGAGGAAGCAGGGAATACCACTCCATTCATGTCAAAGTTAGCCAATGAGTGTAGAGTGTTGGCTTGTCATATGCAGTCGAGTTCTTGATGCAAGAACTGCAAGAGAAGGTGAGAGAACTAAGTCGTCTAGACTTACTTGTTTCTTGGATGCCCAAAATAGTACTATAGAGCTTGCACATTGGTGTTATGCAAGAGGTAAAGATCTGTGCAGAGTTAGTGTGAAGAGAGTTGACCAAGGTGACAGATGAGAAGGAAGAAATGCAACAAAAGTATAAAACTGCTCTGTAGAAGAAGAGCAATGTGGAAAAAAAGTTGAAAGAACGTTGAAGGAGAAGAGTGAGGTCGAGGAAAAGGCTAAGAAAGCACTAAAAGAGAAGGACAAGGCTGAGAAAATGGCACAACATATACAAACGACCATCGAAAATATTTATAAAGATATCCCACAAGTACCAATGGTGGTAGAGGCCATAATGGAAGAACAAGTCTTAAGAATCAATGAAATCATTAAAGGATTTTGCACCAAGATTTAAGGATGGGAATCATGCACTATGCCAGGGACACCTCCTAAGGAAAAGGAGAAAATGGAAAGGATAGAAACAACCTTAGTGGAAAAGATTAAGAGTCCAGACAAGGAGTGCGCAAGGTTGTGTGATGAGAGTATGCATATTTGGACACAGATCAAGATGAATCCAGAGTTGAAGGAGATCGGGGATATAATAAGAAGTGAAAAGGAGTTGGCCCATAAAACCAATGAAATCATCAACACTCTACAACATGTTGAATGGATGACGACCATCCTTGCAAATAGACATATATATAACGAAGTAGAGAAGATGTAGGTGGATAAGAAAAAGCTTTTGTAGAAGTTGAAACCTCTGCAAAATGAAGCACTTGGGGTGATCAGGGAATTCGCCATTGTGCAGGGCACGCCAAAAATGAGAATTCTTTCAAAAATATGGCTAATTATAGTAATTCAATATTCATTTGATGCTTTAGCAGACACACAATTCAAGTGTAACAATTTTTGAAGAAAGATCCTTGAAACTGTGTACTCCTGGTGAAATAAATACTTACAAAAATCTCTAGAATTGCCTTATTAACAAAATTCAAAAACTATTTACATATATACAATAGGAAACTCAAAAACAAATTCAAGAACAAGAGGGGACTTCCCCATCTACTAAGGCCAATGCGTTGTTAGTTGACATGACCTATAGAAAATCCTCTCTGGAAATGGGCTTATGATAAAATTTAAGTCAGTGTCCATTTACCACAGAGGAGACTTGTCCATCGTCAATTGTTTTAATTTTTACAGCTCCATTTTCATATACAGTGTCTACCTCATAAGGGCCCAACCACCAGGTGGTGAGTTTTCCTTTGAAGTTTTTGAATCGAGAATCAAACAACAGAGCCCAATCACCAGGTTGGAAGTTTTTCTTCTTAATAAACTTGTCATGCCACTTGATCCTCTGGTTTTGGACTAATATTGTCTATTGGATGGCATCTTGCCTGATTTCATACAACTCATTCAATTGTAGGGATCATTTCTTCTGAGCCTCATCTAGGTTCAATCCTAATTCTGTGGCAATATGGAAGGTCCTTACTTGGAATTCTATAGGTAGAAGTACTTGTTTCCCGTACACTATCTCATAAGGGGTATGCCTAGTGGTATTTCTCCAGGTGGTCTAGTATGCCCACTAAGCCTCTGGGAGCCTATCAACCCAATCCTGGGGATGTAATTGAACAGTCTTGGTCAATATGGCTTCCATAACTTTGTTTGTAGATTCTACCTGACCATTGGATTGTGGGTGGTACGGAGAATATTTACAATGTTTAATCCCATATTTCTCTGTTAGCTCTTTCATTAGCTTGGAAGTGAATTTAGTGCCTTGGTCGGTAACAATTTCATGAGGGACACCGAAGCGAGTAAATATGTCTTCATAGATAAATTCGACAATAGACTTCTCTGTAGCCTTGAATAGAGATTTTTCCTCTGCCCATTTGGTGACATAGTCCGTACAAACCAAAATATAGTTCTTCCTACGGGACATGGGTGAAATTGGTCCTACAAATTCGAGGGCCCATTTTTTGAAGGGTTCTATCATAACTTGGGCACGCAAAATCATTTCATCAGCTGACATAGGTCTTCCTATCCTTTGGAAACTATCACAACTTCTCACATACCTAGCAACATCTTTGAAAATGCTAGGCCAATAGTAACCTGAATGTAACACCTTATATTTTGTACGTTTGTCTGAAAAATGGCCAGCACATGCTCCATCATGACAGCTTCATAGTATCTCAGGTACCTCATCCTCTCAGACACATCTACAAATAATCAAATCGGGACCTGTGCAAAAAAGATCATGACCAACCCAAGAGTAATTAGCACTTTGTGTAATAATTTTCCACTTTTCATGAGGTGACAAATGAGACAGTAACTTCCTAGTAGCCAGATAGTTTTCCATATCTGCAAACCATGGGGTATTGACAGAAAGGGAAAAGAGGTGCTCGTATAGGAAACTATCATCTACATGGATATCATCATCCTCAT
Organism: Picea mariana; assembly: GCA_032191745.1. Taxonomy (NCBI): domain Eukaryota; kingdom Viridiplantae; phylum Streptophyta; class Pinopsida; order Pinales; family Pinaceae; genus Picea; species Picea mariana. The sequence goes on along the minus strand of JASDQU010437197.1, from coordinate 95,712 downwards.
TTTTTATTCGGGAAAGAAAATCAGCTACTACATTATCCTTTCCAGGTCAGTCAAGCACAATAATATTAAATTCTTGCAATAACAAGATCCACCTAGTCACTCAACCATTAGTTATAGGTTTATTCACGAGGAATCTAATGGTGAAATGATTGGTATGTAAAAACACTTCATAACCTCTAATGTAATGACAAAACTTGTTAATAGCATGAACAACTTCCAAGAATTCCTTCTCGATAACTGTGTAGTTTAACTCGGTAGGGGACAATTTCTTGCTTACAAAATAAATGACATATGATTGATGGTCCTCTTTCTACCCTAATACCCCTCCTATTGTGGATTCAGAGGCATCAATGGATATATGAAATGGGAGAGTCCAATTTGGCCCTCTAAGAACTGGTGCCACAGACAGCTTAACTTTCAGGGTTTCAAAGGTAGTTTGACACTGCTCAGTCCAAACAAAATGAACATTTTTTATTAGTAATCCAAACATAGGTGCAACAATCTTTGTAAAATTTTCAATAAACCGTTGGTAATATCTAGCATGTCCAAGAAATATTCTCACCTCTTTCTGAGTCTTGGGGGGTGGATGTCTGACAATGACCTCAATCTTTGCAGGATCGACTTTTATCCCTTCAGATGAAATATGATGTCCAGAACCACTCCTTCAGTTAACAATATTTTGCACTTTTCATGGCTTAGAGATAGGTTCATTTCTTGGCATCCGATGAGGAATTTTTCTAAATTATCTAAGGCTTCCTGGTAAGTGTTTCCATAGACTGTGAATTAATCCATGTAGACCTCCACACAATCATGAATAAGATTAGAAAATATCCCTAATACTACTCGTTGAAATGTGGCAGGAGCATTACACAATCCAAATGGTAAGACCCTATAGGCATAGGTTCCCCAAGGATAAGTAAAGGTAGTCTTTTCTTGGTCCTCGGGTGCTATAAGAATCTGGTTGTACCTGTTGTACCCATATAGAAAGGAAGAATACTTCTTGCCAGACAAGGTATCTAGAACTTGGTCAATGAAAGGGAGAAGAAAGTAGTCTTTCAGAGTGCATTTGTTGAGTTCCTGGAAATCAACACAAATTCCCCATTTCCTGGTCACTTTCTTTGGAACCACTACAAGCGGGGATACCCACTTACTTTCGGAGATGGAATAAATGAATCCAACATTTAACAACTTTTGGATCTCCTCCTTAACTATATCTTTAAGTGTTGGGTTCATCCTTCTCTGAGGTTGCCTAACAGGTGTTACTTCCCCCTGGGTATATATGTGATGGATGCATGTGTCGGGGTGTATACCTTTCATGTCAGTGTATTCCCAGTAAAATGATCATGATTGTTCTTTAAGGATATCTACTAACTGTTTCTTTGGTTTTGCATCTAGCCCAGAGTTTATATGTAAAAATTTCATTGGGCTAATCTCGTAGGGCATGGTGTAAGACATGGCAGACTCATTTATCTCGAAAATAAAAGATGTTGAGGAAAAAATGGATGGGTATAATTGTTCTTGAAATTATTCCCCAAACATGTACTCAAATTGGGGAAAAGACTGTGGAAAATCCACACATGTGATAGGAGAAATAAACTGGTTTAACACATTTTCTGTTGTGTGCTCCTGAAGTTCCCATGCATGGTCACTTGGCAATATGGGTTCTTCCCAGTCCTCATTCATGTATGGACATTCAAGACACCATAGATTCTCCATAATAGGTTGAGCTGGAGGGTAAATGGTGAGCTTCTGGATAGAGAGACCATTCAAGATGGTCATTTCTCCTTCTCTACAACCAATAAATGAATTGGTTGTGGCTAACCAAGGTCTTCCCAAAATTACAGGATGGACTTTGGCAGGATCCTTTGTGTTGCACCTCTTTTGTCACCTAAATGAGCAAAATAAGGGTGCTTACAAGCCTAGTTGGGTCAGCTAGTCAAGACAACAGTAGAGGAAAGAGTTAGAAATATAAAGCATAAAAGATAAGCAAAGAATCAAACTAAGAACTATAAAAGGAATTAAACTATAGTGCATAAGGACATTATAAAAATAAATAAACAAGAATCATGCCACCAATGGAAAGGATTGTATTAGTGGAAAGAAAACACCAAAGAGAAAGTGAGACTTTGTGTCCCCTCTTCCTCCAAGGGAGAGCTCTTGGACCCCCAAATATTAAGCTCTTCTTACAAGTGAGGAATTAAATTGAAATGGTGAAGAGAATCCAAAGCACATCCAATCTAGAGGTGATATGAATGGCTAACTGAAATGGTGTTATCATGCTCTTGATGAGGAAAGAGGATCCTCCAAGAGAATATCAGCAACATAACAATACAAACGAATTCCTTGAAAATGTAGTGCACCCATGGCCTCTTTTTATAGCATAAATTTGAGGCATTATTCAACCAACTTTTAGTGTGAACAAGGGGCCTTTTAGTGCACCCTTATGTTTTTGACCATCCCCCCATTTGGATTCATCCGAGATTTGGGTGTCAAATCGACTTGGAAGCTGAACCAGAAGTGGGTGGAGAGACGACCAAAATCATAAATGCATCGTTTTGAGGTGTGTGCAGATTTTAGCGTTCATAGTTGTGCATCGGGTGCATGTGCACTTTTTCGGCATTTGCAACCGGCGCACATGCATGTGCTTCCTGTATATCTTTAGCGCATGCTAATTTTATAACTGGTTGTATAGTTTTGGACCTTTTGGAAATGCATTCTTGGTCAATTTTGGTCCATGGGTGAACTAATAGTTGTTTGAAGATGTTGGATTCTTGAACCATTTGCGGATGAAATTTCAGTGATAACACTCTGAATGAAGGAAAATAAAATCTACGGGGTACTCCCACGAGGCTAAAGTAACCATGACATCATCTAAAATTCCTTCAGGTATAACCCTAGTTTTATCTGCTAGTTCCAAAATGGTTGGGGTAGGCCGAAGAAGAGGTTGTAACTGTAATTTTTCCAAGGTAGTAGTGGTCATAACATTGATGGTTGCCCCTAGGTCTATGAGAGTGTTTCCAATGGAGATCTCATTAATAGTTATAGTCACTACGGGGTTTCCTGGGTTCCCATATTTTGCTAGTTTTGGCTGCTCTGATATGTATTCGGAAAGTCCTCCTATCAAGTGTACTGTAGGGGGTCCTTTTTCTTCCTACCTGGCTTCTTGATACACAATTATTTAACTACCTTACTGTAGATTGGAATGTCTTTGATGGATTGAAGTAGGGGAATCTTGACACAAATATTTTTCAATTCATTCAAAATGTCAAATTCTGGTCAAGTGGTAGGTTTCTTGATTACCAATTGGTCTGGATAAGGAGGGACCTTCGTAATTTGTGAAGGTTCATTTTGAGGAATCTTGGGTTCTTGATTCTTCAGGATAATAACATCTTCCCACCTAGTGTCATCCATGGGTTGTTTGGTGGTTTCTTCTTCTTCTTCTTCTTGGATGACTATTGAAGGTCTCTGCCTCTATAGAACTTTTCCCGATCTTAGTTGAATTTCCTGTAATGGAACAGGAGTAATAACATATGTCGGGAAGGAATGCATCTCAACATTGTGAAGAGGTTGAGGGGGCTTATTATTAGGATTTGGCACTGGTTTTGTCGGTAATAGTGTTGGTCTCGGGGATCTTTCATTTTGATCTTGTAGCGGTTGTTGTTGTGGAATAGGAGGTAAAGGTGGTGGAACAAAACCTAGCAGAAGTTGTGGAGTGTTTGGTGGGAACTGAGGATAATGATGGTTGGACATAGGGATAGGTGGAGCTTGAGGATTTACTTGGTTATGTCCTCCTCTCCATCCTTGAAAGAAAGGATGTTGGTACTGATAAAACTAGTTTTTACAACCTGGTGAGTTCCACTGTTGTTGTTGTTGATAATAGGGTGGAACTTGAGATTGCAGATTCAGGTATCTGGGTTGGTTCCTAGGCTCTCATGGCCTCATAGGTATATAAGAAGACTCCCCAGGATCTCCACTCGTATAGATGGATAATAACCCAAGCAATGATGGATATTTTTTAGTCACATGGTCTTCTGTACAGAAGCCACAAACTGAAATGTTATCTAATGGGCATTCCCTTGAGGAATGCTTCCTCCTGCATCTTGGGCAATATATGCTCATTGTTTCATTTTCCTCCTTCTGTTTCTTTTTTATTTTTAGTGTGTCCAACTGGGAACCTATTATGCTTAAGATATCTATCTTGAAGTTCTNCATTCCCTTGAGGAATGCTTCCTCCTGCATCTTGGGCAATATATGCTCATTGTTTCATTTTCCTCCTTTTGTTTCTTTTTTATTTTTAGTGTGTCCAACTGGGAACCTATTATGCTTAAGATATCTATCTTGAAGTTCTCTAAAAGGTTCACTATCTCTGATCTTGCGATACCACCTGAACTAACTGGTTTTAAGCTTCTATTGTAAGGGTCCCGAACATTCTTTCATGGTTTGGCTCTACTCCTTGAGTAATGTTTACACAATTCACATATTTCAGAAAATGGTTTATGAGAGATGTCACCTGATTCCATCAGGTTAAGCATCTCTAGATATTCTTCTGAAATTCCCTCAAGGAAAAGATCCCTAATTGCATCCTCTAGGAGGTCATGGTATTTTGACTTTTGGGAGATATAACCAAATCTTTCCATATAATCTTCAAGGGTCTCATCTTCTAACTGTTGGATTTTAAAGATGTCACTACGAGACTCTTTGGTCTTGTAGTAGTCTTGGTACTTCTTAAGAAAGATGTCTTTCATGGCTTCCCAAGACCTAATACTGGATTCTCCCAACCCCATGAACCATCTTAGTGTAGAGTCTTTGAGGGTGGAAGGAAAGAGTTTTAGTTTCTGGGCAAGATGTCAAATTCAAATAGGAAGGTGTTTGGATCTTCATTGTTTTTACCATAAAAGGTAGGTAGTTTTAAGAGAGGAATATTATTCATGTTGACATTTGGAGTGGTGTCCAAAATCGGAAACCCAAAGGTAGTTTCAGTTTGGTTTCCAGTTTCTTCTTCCTCCCCATGTCTTACATTGTTATGGTCCTCCTGATCATCCATATTGGCTTGATTTCCAAAAAGAGAATACCTGAGTGGTTTTACCTTTGAAGAGAACAAGGTTTCCCTTTGATGGAAAGGTCTTCCTACAGATTGGATGTTTGGGACTCTACTCGAGCCAGTTGAGACTATTGGTGCAAAATTTTCTGTGTTAGTTTGAGAGATAATTGCATTGGCTAAACTACCAAACAAAAGATTCACCTGTTCAGGGTCTATGATATCTTCAAAATTAGGATCTCCTGGTGGTGGTGTAAAAGAAAAGGTTGTATTGTTTGGTTCTACGGAAGGCTCAAGTGGTCTTTCCTCCTATCCCTAATATGATTGATGCTTCAATTTCTTGTGCTATAGTGCTCCCTGTGTTAGTCTCTTCAAAGAATATTTTATCTCTTTGTGTTGAGCTAGCTCCTATCTTTCAGTATCGGTCTACGGATTTATAAGCAGAATGTTCCTTCTCCCAAAGAGATCAGAAGGAACCTTGGTTGAAAGGTTTGATTTAGATTTAATGTATCTACCTTGTGGGTCTCTAGGCCTATTCATGAAAGAAATCAAAAAATAAAAGTTACCATTGGGTTTCTAGGTCTATTCATGAAAGCAAACAAAAATAAAAACTACCATTGGGTTTGGGGGAACCTGCTACAATAGATGTGCAGGTTCTTACCTCTCATCTTAAATCTCCCCTGCTACCAAGCTAATGCTAAGGTCTAAGAATGATTTATTTCCTAACTACTTCTTACCTTGAGACAACTCCCTGACAACGACGCAAAAAATGATGGGTGTTATATATGCACTAAAAACACACTAAAAAACCTCAATTAAATTGTCAACCTGGGGTAAGTAAACTTAGAGTTGTAGAAAAATATATGCCAAAGGTATAATGGATGGTAGTAGTATAGTCTAACTAAGGAAGTGGCTATCTAAGGGATAATCTATTCAAGCAAACCTATCTAATGAGCAAACCCTACTAAGCAAATTGAAACTAAGTAACCTAAGTTCTTTTGGGCCAAGGATCGATGGATAGTTCTAAGAAGACAAGTAAAAACCCTATGTAAAGCAAACTAGTTCATAACAATAAGAAAAAACAACTATTAATCATAACAATAAGAAAATAACAAAGCAAAATACTTTAACTTGCCAACCTACATTCAATGAGAAACTACCCTATGAATGCAAGTAAATAAACAAGCAAGCAACTATTCTACTAAAGCAAATAAACAGGTAAGCAAGACAACTAGCTAACCTATTAAAGCAAATAAACAGGTAAGCAAGACAACTAGCTAACCTATTAAAGTAAGTAAACAAAACAACTAACTAACCTATTAAAGCAAGTAAGCAACTAACTACTCTAAGATAACTTCTATTGCAAGTAATCAAATTAAAACTTCTCATTGAACATCTATCTACCCTAATAGGCAAGTGGACTAGATTCTTAATTCAAAACTTCAAAACTATTTCTAATTCATGCAAGGAAATCTATTTAATTGAAAGCAAGAAAGACTAGCAACTAACCTTTAATCTATGATAAGCAAACTATTCTCTAACCTATCAAAGAAAAAGACTATCTATCCTATAGCAGCAATAAAACTGTCTTCTAAGCTATGAAAGCAAGAAACTATATCTTCTGATCTATGAAAACAGGAAAACTATTTTTTAACCTATGAAAACAAGAAAACTATCTTTTAACCTATGAAAACTCAAATATAGTGTTGGTGGTTGTCTGAATGTCTTCGGTCTCGTATGATATCTCAATGGCACTTGAAAACAAAGGATAATTCAAGTGGGATAAGTTCAACACTGATCTCAATAGAAAAGTGAAAGGTATGGATTAAACAATCCAATGAGAATTTAGCCATGACATAAACAATCGTCAATTACCCTGCATATTCATTTATTAACCATCAACAATATAACAAGATCATGATTATACCTCTACACTATGCAAGAAAAATTCATACTTAAACTCAACTATTAACTAAGAAATACAATTGCAATTTAACTCTAGGAAAGAAATTACATAAAATGAAACTATGCTATATCTATTCTAACAATTCAAACTGCAATAGGAAAATGCTTAAGAACAGAAATTAAGACATGACATTAAAAAGTAAACTACCAAATGTATTAGCCAACAACTAAGTAAGCAAGATCTATATAAAACTGAAATAAGAAATATATCATTAAAAACTGAAATTAACTCTATCCATCCATCAAATCCTTGTCAAAGAAAACCCAAATTAAAACTTTGTTCTATTCTATTTAAAAGTTGTTTTAAATTTGATTCTAAAATCATAAATAAAGATATAATCTAATATCTAATTTCACATGGGGTTGGTCTAGATATTTGCAAATCTGTTCCTAACTACAAGATCAATGCATGCTAACACAATCTGTCATACTAACCTGCAAAAGAGAATCAAAGCAATTAAACTATAACAACAAACTAATTAACACAATGAAAATGAATGTACAGGAAATAAAGAGAACAACTAAACTATAAAATGCATAAACAAACTAAAGAACAGTTACCACACTACTGGTGGGCCCCCCAATAAGTCGTGGTCACTTTCTAAAATCACACCACGAACTCAGTAGGTTGATTTCATCATAAAAACTCAACAACACAGTTCTTATATAATCTGACAATGTAAAATAGAAAAACAGAGTAAAAATCATGTTTCTCTCTATCACAGTGATACTTCTAATGCTTAACAATCATCTGACCACCACAATGGTATTTATAATGTTTACAGACCAAGTGGTCGACCACAGAAGGGTCGAACCACTTCTAAATTCAGCAATTTACATTAAATGATGCCCTAACTGCTGAAATAGAGCGAGCCAATAATCGCCCTCTTGAACAACTAAAACTGAGTTGTCGAAAGTTCAGTAGGTGGAGGGGGTAAGCATGAACAAAACCCACGTTCTCGATTCACCCATCACTGAGCGCCAATACCATAACCGCCAAGTCACCCTCCATTTTTATGCAAGACGCAGTGTTGGACGCAGTGCCGAATCAGGTACCGAAACAAGTGCTAGAAGGAGTGTCGGACTAAGAGTCAGAAGCAGAAACGTGGTGCATTTTTTCCCTATAACACCAAAAAATGTGAATCAAATCCTTGGAAGCATAAAAACATGATGTATTATAGTCAATATAATCATTAAACATGAATCATATGTACCTAAAGTCGATCATACCATTTTAGCATAAAATTCTTCAAAATGCTCCTTCAAAACGTGAAAAACACATATGTACATTTGACAAAAAGTGTCTAATAACTGTCATAAATTGATCATATCTTGGGCCCAACATGTACCTTCTTTTCCATTTTAAACATCTTTAACATGCCGAGAAATTTAATTCAGCTCTGGGATTATCTTCTATGTTTCAATATCTTTCCAATGACCTCTCCCGCACCTTAATCGAATTCCGAAGAAGAAATTTATGGCTCTTTGAAGTTAGTTGGGTCTTAAAATTTACCCTCCATTGTTTGTGTTGTAACTTTCTCATAAAATCTATATTTGAAGAATGGTTTACACCATTAGAGAGATCTCTATGAGATCTTTTGTTTGAGCTCTTTACCTAAAAAAATCTCTTAAGGGCCTCAAAAACATGGTGCAAAAAGATGACGTTCAAACTGTATAAAATGTTGCGGAAAATCATTGGTTTTTTGTTGTTCACCATCCAAATGACTTCGTGCGCACAGATTTCAACATGTACACTCCTACTTACCATGTTCAGCAATACCACAAGCTAATTCGTGCTCCGCACACTTATAACCACTATGCATCACTTCTCTGTCATGCCAATAACTTGCGCGCACTACTTTTGTGTCGTGTGCCAAAATCCACCGTGCAAAGTTTAGGTTCTTCCACTATTACCCGTTGCGCGCAATTTGATTTTGTATCGCACATTGATATTACATGCGCATTTTACTCTATGCGCTACACCATGCCAATGTTTGGTAGGTCCCCACCACGCACCAATACTCTGCACGCACCATTAACTAAACCGTCGCGCGACAACATATCCCCACATTGCGCACGCACCAACCAAACTCCTCTATGCTCTGCCAATACTACGCACACCACGTGTGCCATTATTATGTGTGTGCACACCACACACACCATATTATGTGTATGCACACCGCGCAATGCTAAATTTAGCACGTGCAACTACACATCAACATTTTTCCGCGTGGCGCCAAAATTTAGTGCGTGCACCCACACACCAACATTTTTCCGTGCGGTGCTAAAATTTAACGCTTGCACCCGCACACTAACATTTTTCCGCATGGTGCCAAAATTTAGCGTGCGCACCCGCATGCCAAAATATTTCTACTCAATGCCCAATATTTTTACATATCACTAGCTTTTCACTGCGCATCATGCATTTTTAGTGCGCCCACCTACACTCACTCATTTTTATGCGCGTCATTTCCTCGTGAATTCCGCTGCAGAAATTGGGGCTTTTTCCTAACTTTTTCCCCAATTTACCATAGAAATTCTACAACTATAAAATTTGTTCAATTTCACATTGATAACACTAATTCAACCTTTGTAACAAAAAATCGTTGCGATTTGACATTTCGGGAATAGGTTTTTCCCAACTCAAGTCACGAATTGAGAATTTTAATTATAAAACTCGCTCCAACTGTCATGGCTTCATTGCAACTTCAAATTTGACCAATTCCATGTCTGAATTTGCTAGAACAAATATTAAATCATTAATATCTCACCACTTGGTTGAACTTCTCAATTTTCCCATGAATTTAACAACAAAAATTGGGGATTTTTCCCAATTCCGCACAACTGTTGTTACTTTTTACCATGGATGCTCTGCAAATCCAAATTTGGCCACTTCGAAATAAATCCTCTGTGTAATTTTTCTTCAACTCAACTTGCTCAGCCCATCCAGGCTGAGTGTTGAAAACTGAAGCTCTGATACCATATTGTAACATCCTCGAACACCCATGACCGAGCCACGATACACGAAAGAACGCTTTCGTTCTCTCTACGGAAAATACTATAACATACCCAACACCCAACTGAGCTATTCCACATGAATTTTTCGAACTTCATGTAATTAAAACATATATACTCATAGAGCTCTTGCGCAAACATATATATAAAATGTAAACATACAAATACATTTGTAAATTCACGGATTCACACGGAAATAAAAGTAAATGTATACATGTAGCATATGTGGGAAATACCCATAAATATAAAGACAGTTATAAACAGACATAAGATAAACCCATACAAATGCACACATAAATGACAATGCAACATGTAAATTTATCACACAGTTGACACTTATCTTGGTAAGAATATTACCAACTATGTGCATACCTTCCACGAAACTCCCAGCCTTAGACCACACTTCTCATCACTCTCAGCAGTCGGTCACTCCCGAGTTGGGACTAAACTCCACCTGAGTAAAGGGATTCCTAACCAGGATAATGGTTCATGGACAAAAGGAAAGACTTCGTCATAGGTGCCAACTCAAACTAACATCCTACAGTCCCTCATTCCCCATATGCATGTCCCACCCTAGGAAGTGTGCCCCTTCTCTACTCAACAGTCATTTGGCTGCCCCACTTCCTTTTCGGGCTTCAGAAACTGGTCAGACAGGAAGTCTCAGTGCAATGTAGTTGCAGTTTAGCACCTTCAGGAAATCAATTCCCAAAAATTCTCTCACTCAGAGAAATTTCTCATGGTCCTGACAGCCCACCTCTTCAATGTCCCACGGGCCTTACAACCCACTTCTTTAGTCCAACTCCCAAGATAACCAGATACACAAACATAATGTCTATGGTTACAGGTTCAGGTACAATGAAATGAAAGTATGCAGGATAGCTTACTGCGTGAGTGAATGCTCATGGTATGGCTCAATGGATGACTGAATGATGGGGGAATGATGGAAAGAATGATAGGAAATGAAATAAGTCCAAACAGTATGTATGCATGTCCTCAACTTGACACTTGTCATGTTGGGAGCCACTTTGGCCCACTTGTCCCCAACTTTAGAACTTAGGATAAAATAATTATCCATACTTTATGATTTAAAGAAATATTAATAAAATATTCCTTTTTGGCTTAAGCTCCCTAGCTTAGCTTCTTTTTCCTTAACTTTTATCCCCCACCCTTTCCCTAAATAGTGGAGTTTAGTACCCCATACTCTTTTATCATGGTCGGTCTGCGCACAACGATGTATTTTATATTAATGACAAGGAATATACAATAATAGGAGCACTGGCCTTTAACATCTAGGCTCTCTGACTTAATCATCAAAAAATGGCTCACCAACCTATAAAACACAGCATATACACAAAGGGTCGTTGGCCCCAAAATCACGTGCACTTAAGTTGTTGCGCGGGGTATCCTGGAATGTGCACACTTCATCATTTTACTGCGCAGTACATGTGCGCACTATGACATGAAAGGTGCATACAAAAATAATATCCAAAATAGCTCACCAACTTACGTCCATTTGTATTTAAATTTACAATTGGGTTCAGCCTAGGGATATTATAGAGGCACTTAACTGTGTTTCTTACATACAAAACAGAGCACCTCACAGATATGTTGAGGATAGGACACCTTTTGAGGCTTGGACAGGTGACTAACCAGATGTCACAGACTTCCACATCTTTAGATCTAGAGCATGGGCCCATATTCCTTCTGAAAAGAGGAAATCCTTAGATCCACAGATCACACCTTGCATCTTTGTGGGATATCTAGATGATGTGAAGGGATACATATTGATTGATCCCTCTACAGATTGACTCATCATTGAGCGCAGTGTTCAGTTTGAGGAGAATCCTTTGCATGCACCTTCAATGCAACATGCAGAGACTCTTGTGCTTCCATCAGTTCCAGACATCAGATATGATGATTCCACACACTCATATGTTACATATTCAGACACAGATTCAGAGGATTCTGTACATGCAGATGACCAGGTATTATAGCCAAATGAGGAGCCAATGTCGTAGCTTCAACAAATTCCCAAGCGGGCACAGTCCACACTTCAGGAAGTAGGAAACCTTGCAGGGGATCCATTGGATTCAAGGAGGACTCAATCTCAGCATGTGGAACCTTCTCATGTACTTTCATCTTCTAAACCAGTGATGCCCTTGCATTGCTATATGGTTCAATATTCTTATCCACATACCTATAGTGAGGATATTGGCAATCCACTATGGGAATCAACCATGCAGGAGGAGCATGACTCTCTCTTATAGAATCATACTTGGGATCTGGTTCCACTTCCACCAGGGAGAAAACTTGTCAGATGAAAATGGGTCTATAGGACCAAGAGAGAAACAGATGGTCAAGTGAGTAGGTACAAGGCTAGATTAGTTGCAAAAGGATTTCAGTAGATTCATGGGATAGATTATGATGAGACCTTTTATCCTGTAGAAAAGATGGACTCCATTCTCTTGTCTCTAGCCATTGTAGCAGCCAGAGGTTGGGAAGTTCACCATATGGATGTGAAGAATGTTTTTATTCATGGTGACCTTTCAGAGGATATCTACATGAAGCAACCACAGGGGTTCATTCAGAACTCATCTTTAGTATGCAGACTGAAGAAGTCTCTCTATGGCCTCAAGCAGGCACCTAGAGAATGGTATGCAAATATGGATTCTTACTTTCTTTCACATGATTTTGTTATATGTAAATAAGTTTCCAATGTTTACATGTTGAGGACCACCGACTCTGTGATGATTTTAGTACTCTATGTTGATGATATTTTGATCATTGGTAGATTTTCTTCAACCATTTCTTTCGTCAAAGATATTTTTCATGACAAGTTCTCTATGACGAACATGGGTCCACTACACTTTTTTATTGGTCTTGAGATCAGTCAGGATGCTTCTGGCATCAAACTTTCTCAGGCTAAGTATGCCAAGGATCTTCTGGATAGATATCACATGACAGACTGTAAGTCTGCACCTACACCCTTCTTATCTAGGATGAGACTTGAGGATGGAGGGGATACACCATTAGTGGAAAACACCTTTTATCGACAGTTCGTGGGGAGTCTTTTGTATCTCACCCACACCCATCCAGATATCTCATATGTGGTAGGAGCAGTTTCTAGCTACATGCAGGAACCCCATGATTTGTTGGATCATGTTGTCATTGATGTCAATGGTTTGATTGATTGATGTCATTGATTGATGTCAAGTGATTGATTGATGTCAAAGGATTGATTGATTAATGATTGATGTAATATAATATGTATTGTCCTTGATGAGACTGCATAGATGAAGATGGATCAATGAGTTGTCATTGATACATGATGAAGATGGATCTATGTGGTTCCATTGGTATATGATGCATTGTTGGAAGAATGTATAGATGACTCATTATTGTCTTATCATGATTGATAAGTTGTACAAATGGATGAACTCCAAAGTGGTCCCCTTATGGTGAAAGCCCTCACGGGAAGATGCTTTACGGATTGAGTTATCCTAGAAGAATGGTTGGAGGACCCATGCTTGTATGAGGAATAACGAGATGAAGA